>OW152831.1:9827306-10112817 GCA_933534255.1 Iphiclides podalirius | reverse complement strand
TATGCAGACCGATCAAATTTTATTTTATCTTGGAGTAGTGGTTCGTTTGGGCTTAGATATAATTTTATTAATTATATTATTCTCTATATCTAGAGATTAACAGAGCCGGAACAAACAGCCAGACAGACAGACAGACAAAAATTGTATTTTGGTATATGTACCGTTTAGGTATACATCCATGTGCATTTAGTAAAAAGCGGATATTTTAATATTACAAACAGACACTCCAATATTATTTATCTGTATAGACAGGATTTCAAGCTTATGGTAACACCCAAGCCTCTTCTCCAATGTAATTAAGGTGGGTGATTTTTAGGGTTCCGTACCCAAAGGGTAAAACAGAACTAAGACTTTGCTGTCTGTCTGACCAGCTGTCAACAGCCTGTCATGATAATTAGACAGTTGAAATTTTCACAGATGATGTATTTCTATTGCTACTATGACAACAAAAACTAAAAAACAGAATAAAACTACTTAAGTGGGGCTCCCATACAACAGAGATGATTTTTTTTTTCCGTTTTCATAGAAAATGGTATGGAACCTTTCGTGTGCTAGCCCGGCTCGAACATTGCCCGTTTTTTTTTTTAATTTTCGGTCCACTTCATTAATTTTCAAGACTGAGTGAGTGATCCTGAAACAAAGAAAATGCCTTAAGTAAACTAGGTATTTTTTTTTTTATGTGAAAAGTTGTCAAACGAGCAGGCGGTTCACCTGATGTTAAGTGAATACCGCCGCCCAAAGACATCTGCTACACCCGAGGGTTGCAGATGCGTTCACAACCTTTTAAAAATTGTTATTTCTCGAAGTTTCCATAACTTCACTTAAACCTAAATTTCAACTTTAACTTATTACTTTCGTATACGAACTACAATAAGACGTTATTAAAATCGTTACGGATTTAATTGTAAAGGTGCTTGCCTTTACAATTAATGAATATCTGTTCACAAGGATTGCAAATACAAGTCTATACCTGAATAACAATCTTTCATTAAGCAATCGCATTGAGTACTTATAATGAACATTTTTTTAAAACCCCATTTGGGCTAAATACCATAATCCTTTAAGTGAAAATATTTTCCTTTAAAATATTTAAGTTGGGATCGTTTTTATAAATAACGAAAACGATATTTATTTATTCATACTTTCAGACAGCCCCTGTCGTATTTTGTTTGTCATCTGTATTTTTCCGCTTTTTGTTTTCTCTCATTATACCATTTCTTCGACTTGTTTAAAGTCCCGAATAAAGTTGAAACTCTGAAAAATTTTAATTAGATCTGTGGAAAATGTATAATGAGTTTTTATTTAAATCTCCTTCAGTCCTTTTTTCATTTGAAAACCGAATCTGGCGTTCCGGCGGATACTATTTGTGTCACACCTTTTTTTTATTTATTAAAAAAAATATGTGGCAATTCTGTTCGTGGTTCACCTGATATTAAGTGATAACCACCGCCTATGGATATTTGCAACACCCGAAGGGTTGCAGATGCTTTTCTAACTTTTAATAACATGGGCCCCGGCTATCTCAATCACCAGACGAAACACAGAAGTAAAACACTTCTACGCTGGTCACTTTCACGCTGGTCTTCTTTGATGTTGTAGTAACTTTCCTGGACAAGCCTGCCCATTCGTGCCACAGCGTAGACCGTTGCGTGGCCCTATCACACCTGGGGCAGAACATTTTTACTTTTACTTAATTGATCTTTTTGTTTGGGTAGCGCCACCTTCATGGTCATGCTTGCGTTTGCGGCAGAACAGGTATTGTGCCTTTTTACGGCATTGTTGTAAAAATTTTATTTTGTTTTAGTACAGAGTTTCGTATAATGTGAAATGCATATTGGTAGTACCATATGCATTTCACGTGGTTCATTTTAAGATAGATTACCATTATTTTAAGACTAGCTGCTGACCGCGACTACGTCCGCGTAGAATAGGCTAAAGGCGTAACATTCAGACCGAAAGACAGATATACATAAAATATGTATATAAATTTTAGCCTATGTGTTATTCTGTAATAAAGTTTCATTAGAATTCATTAAGTAGTATTTGCGTGAAAGAGTAACAAACATCCATCCATACATACAAACTTTCGCGTTTATAATATTAGTAATGATTGTATACTACTCCATCCAGTGGCATGGACTGGTAACCTATGCGAATATTCGCGAAGTCGATGGGTGATTCAGGATCGTGCTTCTTGGCGGTCTGCAGAAGCTGTTTCGTGCCCTACCATACTGATATTCATTTCTTTGTATTATTTATATATATCATCATTGTCATTATCCTCCTGCACTCATCCCACCTAGGTGGACTCGACATAAAATGTAAATCATGCTGTAAGTGTTTTTGGCTATTTATTTCATTTTTACAACCGGACGCCAGCCTGTCGTCAACCCTCCTATAGAATCGGAAATTTTAATATTCTTCTATAGCTTAACCTCAAAACACTCACACAAATAATGAATTATAAGAACTAAGAACTTTGGGATTAAAGACATAACATTTTAAAGACGATTTTTTCTTATTATTTGTACTGATATTATCTTTTCTTCATGTTTAAATGTTCATAAGTGCTTCTATAGCATGAGATGAGTTCTAAACGTGACGAGGTAAATTATTTCCGACTCTACACGCTGTAGGCAAAATAGTTATCGCAAATAACTTAGAATTGATGCAGGCATTAGTGTCAAACTTTCATGGTTGATTTTTAATTTGAGCACAAAATTTTTAATTTCGATATATATGTCCTACTGTTACCTCTATACGTATCATATGCTTGCATCGGGATTTTAACTAATGTGGTTCGAATATAAGGGTTAAATACATTGTTATAAATCTTTCAAAGCTTTGAACAATCAGGATCATGGACCAGTGACGTTATTTCTATATTTTTAGTAGAATTGTAAAAAAAATCATGCACATAATGTTTATTACGTGCATGTTCGGCCGAGATATCGCTATAATACCGCAAAAGGATCCCCCAAGGAGTCCATTAGAATCTTCGAGACAGATCCTTATCGGCATTGGCGTGTGCCAAATGTCTAGTGAGTTCACATTTAATTTACTTTTCACAATCTCGTTGGCAATGGCCGTTTGCAGTTACATTCAAATGCAGAAACTCGAATGTAAAGAGAAGAGTCGGAAGTTTTCTTAGCACTTTTGTAACAATAATTATTAAAATTTATTACAAGTTGCTAAGACTAATATAAATCTACATTTAAAATTACACTTTATCATATTAAAAAAAAATCAAGTTAAAATCACATTAATTCAATTACTAATAAGTATTTAATATTGCACCCATTTAGGCGATAAGATTTTTATGTTTCGATCAGAAATATCGTTCAGACATTTCTCTCAACTTAAAAAAAGAGAAAAAAGCTTAACTAACATCAAACATGTTAAAATATAAATTTGTACAAACAGACAAAAATGAACACTAAAAATATTAAAATATAACATTAAAATGTATATAATTCTGAGAGAACGTTTCAGTATCTCGGAAACGGCTCCAGCGATTTTCATGAAATTTTGTATGTGCGTAGATTCGGAGGCGAAAAATCGACCTGGCTAGGTTTCGTTTTCATAAAAAGTCGTTTTATGCCAGTTTTCAGCGAATGAAAAATATCACTCGAATACGACGGTAAATTTCAACGAAAAAAAATGTTATAACAGATCCGTCGGTTATCGGGCGGCCCCGAAACAGAGAAGGCCGTGGTTCGTGTCACGATCATTCACATACTTTCTTTATTTATTTTTTATTTTTTGTCGATCAAGATGATTTTGTTCTTTTTTCCCTTTTTTTTAAGTTCTTTCTTTTGTGAATAACACCAGTTCATATTTTCTTATCATTATGTCGTTAAGATCGAAAAATATTATGCATATTTCATTACTCAGTAATTTGTATCTAAATGTAATTTCCAAAATACAATTACCAAAATAAAACCGAGCAAAGCTCGGTCCTCCAGGTACTGTTTTTAATATACAGAAAACAAACGCGTTTTAGTTTGGATACTGTAGGAGTAATACGTTAACGTATTTAATAGCATCAAGTGCTAATTTATTGCGTGGACGGAAAAGGGATTTTACCACAATTTTTTTCTTCGCAATCTGTTCATTGGTCCTATTCACGGCAACTCGTCACTAACGTGATATCAAAAAGTCAGAGGACTGGTTTATTCGTTCAATCCAGTTGACAGCTGATATGTAGGCAACGGAGATTCGATTATTGTGAAAAAGCAAATGTGTTTTCCATTACCCACGATTTTACTTGTTTCACAACATATCAAAAAGCCTAAGGGAAATCACCGTCAATGACACTCGTGGATTAAATATAAAATCAAGTGAAGCGGCGTCGATAACAATCTGACACGAAACAATGGATACAAAAAAGGATAATGGGCAAACAAAGTGATTTGTAGCTCCATATTATGTTTTTATTTACAAAAGAAAAATATGTTTAAGTAAGTTTATCAGTTTTCTAGTACCGAGAGTACAAGCGTTGCCTAATTTGGGACTAGAGAACGTTGTGTAGATATGTGTCCAATGTTAAAACACTCGTTAACACTGAGTGCATAACTCGGTATAGTACAAAAATTATTTAAATATTTTAACAAAGACGCAATAGGACTTATATAAAGAAAATGTAAGTAAGTACATATAAAATAAAATGTTTAAATTTAAATAAAATTAAAAATCATGTTTTTATTTAATCTTGTTCGTTTTTATTCCATTTTGAAATTAGTTGCGTGAGTAATTAAAATACTAATTTAATTTAGAAAGGACCTATTTTGTTTTTGATAATTTTAACCAATGGAACAATAATTATTAATATTATTATCATTGCATGGTCCCAATTATTACGTTCGAAAAACACCACACATAATTATGCTTTTTTTGTTGATGATTACAGAAAAAATGGATAATTAAGGACGTTATTATTCAGCCAATTACTGATACGACTTGATCCTATCATGTGCCATCCAAAAAAAGAAAAAAGTATGAAAATTATTCTGCAAATTCAATAAGAAAACGTCTACAACTTTTTTCCTGTCCATCGCATTCTTCTTTTGAACCCATGAAATTAAAGAATATTGTGCTCTTGTCTTATTTTTGCGTCTATTGGATGCACCAAGCGCAAAAATAGGTTAGGTTATGATGAGATGTCATTTCTATGTCATTTTATCAATGCCAGTACAACGACTGGTATAATGAAAGAAAATTACATAACGCTATTATTCGTACATAAAGGAAGCAAATACATTAATAAAATCCGGATTTACTTTATAAATTTTTCGTAATGAAACCCTTTCAATATCATTTACATTGACCGGCGAATATGATGACGGTTTAACTGGTGTTGTCCGTTTCCAACGCAATTGAATTACGTAATTATGTGACCATTAATTGCTGAGAAATATTTTCATTAAATGGAATTATATTTTAGCAATTTACCTATGAATAAATTTACTTAAAACCGGGAAAACTTATGAATAGTAATAAAGTAAAGTGGCGTATCGCTGTAAAACTAAAGTAACAGCCATGTAGGCTTCCCACTACTGGACAGAGGCCTACTCTGAACAGAGGGCATAGTCCACCACGCGGCCCCATTACGGACTGGCGGACTTCACATATCTTGGTTTTTTTTTTACGTTCACATAGTAAGGATTAAAAAAAAATAAAACCGCAATGACTTAAGTAGTGAACTTCCCTAGACTTCAATATGGAATGTTTCAGTTTGATGTGGGCTCTAAGTTACAAAATAAATAAACAGCACAAAATTTTCCGACAACATAAAATGGCGCAATTATTTTGTCTGCTGCCTGTTAAAAGCTATTAAATCGATAATTACGTACCGCCAGTTTTGTTTAGGCAATCATTAGGAAAATTAACGATGACTGATGATCATACGTTATGATTTTAAAGTGTTGTTATTGCTCTGATCAGCATCTGTAGGCATTTTCCATAATTATTCATATAATAATTGATATATGGTTTTTAATAACAAATTTAAGGTCACTTACCTGTCTCTTATTTAATGTTTTTAGATAGAAAGCTTGACACTTCCTTCAGGCGATAATAACCTAGTATATGCTGTACTAATTCGTATATATTATATTATGTCTTTCATGTATTTTATATCTAGTATAACCTGACGTTTGGAAATGTATAAACCAAAATAATTTATTCTTTCAATGAGAGAAGTCAACCAAAATATTCTTCTATTTAAAAAATATGTAAATGTCTAAATCAACGTATGAATTGTCTTCAACTTAGTCTTCATATAACATCTATAATTTCTTCTCAGAAGCCAATACAAGTATAGGTCTCGTTAGCTTCAACTTTGCACGATGCCTGCAAAATTTAGATAATACGCAAATAGCTGTAAACGTCGACAATTTCTAAGTGCTCTATTAGCAGAATGTACCGAAATATTGCAGAGCACTCAATTTTGGATGAATATTGTGTTTAGTCGTTAAAGCTTTGCCTTGGTGCACGATAAGGTAATTAAACAACACCATATCATTTATAAGACCTCTCCTGGACGATTTTCAGTTCTTCTAAATATGCACAAAAATTATACAGTATTTTTACTCTTCGTTATTGGTGGAAATTGAATATTATTTAATGTATATTTATAATTTCTATGTAAATGTAATTTTAATATTTTCGCGCATCGAGCACCATCGGAGTAACCGAAACATATACCGATGATAATATTTGGTACCTATGGTTGACGTCGAATTATAACGGAGAAAGAATTTAGTTATCATAATAAAACAATTTAGTCAAATAATTTTGTTATATAGATAGCTTATTAAAATAATAGCGATTTAGGAATCGACATTGTGACCTCAAATGTCGTTTCTTTTAGTACCTAAAGGTAAATTTATGTTACTATAATTTTTTATTTATTTTTATTCTTTATGTAATAGTGTAAAGTTATCACAATAAATCTTTTATTACAGAGAAATTCATTTGTGTTTTGATTGCTGTGTCATCCAAATCACTGAAAAATATTATCTTATACACATATACTTACAAATATATATAGAATAGGCTAAAGGCTTTAGCCTATTAAAGGCATACATTCAGACTGAAAGACAGATATACAAAAAAATATGTATATGTCGGGGGAAGCTATGTGTCGGGATGTTTGCGTATATAATCCATAAAATTATGTGTTTACCTTTTTATCACTTTTAAAAATCTTAATTTCATTTTATTTGATTTGTTACATTTTTACATTAACTTTAACTTTAGTAATGAAATAAAAGTTACGAATATTTTAAACCACGTAACAACCAATCAGAGCAGAGCAACATGCCTGTGATACCATTACCATGCATGCAGTGGGGTCGAGGCGCCATCTTGACTTAAAGGAGCATTAGGTTTCGGGAGACACAGTTGAGTAAAAGTGTTCTGTGCGTTTGAGTGATAGGCAATATATTGGTCTTAGCCAATATATTTAGCCAATATATTGGTGATAGCGATTGATAGAGTTGAATCGTTGAGAGTTTATTCGTTAGTTAAAGTAAGATTGGTGCCCTGAACCCGCTGCTCAGTTTTAATTATCAGTTTTCCTTTCTACATTGTTGTGGAGTGACAAAACTTTGTTTAATCTAAATTAAAATAATACAAAACTCTAATCATTGTGTTTGTGCTCGCATTTTACCCTGATGACGCCCACTAAGTAAGCAATCACTATTGGCGATGTCAACGAGAACAATGCATCTTCGACGTATATAAATTATAGCCTGTGTCTTATTCTGATGTATAAGCTATATTATTGTAAAGTTTCATTAAAATCCATTCAGTGATATTTGCGTGAAAGAGTAACAAACATCCATCCATACATACAAACTTTCGCCTTTATAATATAAGTAAGGATATTACGTGTATTGTATTATGTATATTGTGTATTACTTTTGTGTTTGGTCTGCTGAATGAGGTAACCGGGAGTCATTATTTAATGGTTGACAACGCATCCGCAATCCGGCATGTGTTGTAAACGTCGATTAGCGGCGGTAATCACTAAACATCAAGCGAACTACCTAGTTACTCTCTTGCCCACTTTTCACATAAAAAGAGTTTTAAATAGTAAACGGCCAATTCCTATTTTATTAAAAGAAATATAAGGCTATACACATAGACGCAAGAAACGGACGGTTAAACTCTGTTTACAGTTGGCTAAATCAGTGTAATTTTATTTTGATATTATTTATCGTCGCTGGATGCTGTGCAGGTATTTTTCCATCTCCCATCCGTTTTAGATTAGAAACAGATTACTTAGTTAAACGCTGCTCAATGCTGAGTAAGATTCAAGGAGTTCCGTTTGTGTTTAACAATAGCTTTAAATTAATTTGTAAAACAAATTGATTGATTGAATTTAGCATTAGCACGCCAAAATCGGCCTACTCTAGTTATAAAGCTTCCAAATCGGCCAATATTTGTTTAAAAAATTTACTTTGTTTTTTTAAGTCATTTAAGAGTTCTACATATTTGATTAAATGCTATCGTGTCTGTTGCGTTTTCAAGTTTCAATTCATTGGGCCTAATAAAATATACAATTTGATCACATAACAAATTAACATTGTTTTTAAAAAAGTTTTTTTAATTAACACGTAGTGATAGCTCAGTGTCCGTGAGCTCGCCTTTATTTACATACTTATTACCTATTATATATATACTCGAGCAACCCTGTGCCGGCACCAATGAAGTTTTTAACTTTAAGTGCTGACTTATCACGTGCTCCGCGGTGAAGGAAAACATCGTGAGGAAACCTGCATATTTTCGAAATAATTACAAAAAAAAAACATTTTTCGAAGATATGTGAAGTCCGCCAATCCGCAGTGGGGCCGCGTGGTGGACTATGTACTCTCTATGTACCTGATACTCTCTGTATAGAGGAGGCCTTTGCCCAGCAGTGGGACATGTATAGGCTGTTACTTTTTTCTTTACTTTTAATTAACACGACGTTAAAGAGCAAAAATATAAGGGTAACAAAATCTCACATTAGTCAAACACATTATAATAATTCGGGTTACAACTAGAATTAGGTGGCATCAAAAAACGGATGACAATGATTACAGGCTCCCGACGTATCCACAGAGCCGAAACTTATCCATCTGCTGGTGGTAATGCAACAAATTAACAACCCAGCCTTAACGCAAAAGTCCTCGACATGTAGTGCTCATCTACCTGTTTGAGAAAGGTCCATGGCTACTAAGACACTGCACCGTGTCGTGGCGGAGTGCTCAGTAGCCGTGGCTGGGTAACCCACGGTGAAGTCAAGAGGGACCCACACTGGACCAGTTGGTGGTGTAAAGTTGGCCCGAGAGGGCCGCGCCGAGTTGGCTAATTGTGCCCAATCTGGATGCGTGCTAAAAGGGTGCGAGTGACAGGAGAGTGATAAAGTAGAAGCCACTTTTCCTATCTTCTGAAATCGATGTAGAGTAATAAGGGAAGAGGAGTTTCGATACTACGTTCTGCCGCTCTCCCTATCCTCCGCGGCTCAGGGGACCACCGGTAATGGCGGGGCCGTGGGGAAATAGGAACTTCAGTGTTACGATACGCTGTTTTCTCTACACTCAGCGGCTGAAACGTGATGAGCAGCGGAGCCACAGACCGTTTCCACCGCTGGCGAGCTGCTGGAAAGCCTGCTGCTTATTACCACTGGTGCTCCTGACTCCCATTGCCATGCAAAAGGGGCCGAGCAGAAAGACGCGCTGAATGTTCCAGCGTGCCTTATCAGGCGGAGAGGGTACTGTACTTTACTGTACTTTAAAGCTTGATTTTGATTGTGATTTGTGTGAAAAGGGGTTGATAGCATGTCCCAATGATGAATGCGACCTAGAACATCTATTGTCTTCCCTTCCAGTTGAATAGCCTCCTCCAAACCAACAACCCTAACGAAGTTGACCGTCAATGATAGGCTAAGAGTCAGGGCTGCCTTGGCTGCCAACCTGGGCCCTCCTAGTCCCCGACTCCTAATATTGTAGTAATAATACATACAAAGTTATTCCAAAACCAAAGTATATTAATCAAATATATTTTGATTGACAAAAATGTGTTTCCTGTTAATACTGCACTAAGGAAATATGTAATGTTTAATTTCAATCGGAGGTTACATTTATTTAAAGATCCTTAAAAACAATGTTGTAGTCTCCAACACTGAATGAAGAAAAAAACTTTTGTCTGGAATATTGCATGAAGAAAAATCTATTTTATTTTGCAAGAAAAGTGTAACACGGAAATCGTGGTCCCAGAATGTAAAACGAAATTCTTGTAGGTAGTCTCTCCTAAATAAATCCAATAGAATGTTTGTGTAAAGCTTCTAGTTTCTTTTAAGAATATTGTAATTTATTAACTTTTGACAGTATGAAGAAATTAATAACGAAGTATATAGTATGTATACGAAAGATACTGAACCAATATAGTAGTAACCTTCTCGATAAAAATCGTGAAACCACTTGGGAATGTAAATGTGGGAAAATAATGAATGAACATGTCAATCTAAATATTCAAGTTATACATGTTTTTGGAGTATTTGGAAAAAAATATGAGAGTCAAATTTTATCAAATTCAGGCTATTACCGTGGCAACCAATAACAACTTTTTAACATTTACCTATAATTCCAAGTTGTTTAATTGAACCGTGAACAGTTATCATTTGCGTTTAATGTCTTTTTCACAAACAAGGGTACTGGATAATTTTTTTAATTATTGAAGTGTGACTTCTTTTAGCGTTTTTGAAAAAATTATGACAGTAAAATTTTTACGATGCGCGCACACACCGACCCTCAAAAAGCGACATGATGTTTGATAACCAATTTAATCTTGGCAACCGATAATAACTTTTTGACATTTATCAATAATGCCAAGTTATTTTAATAAACCGTTATCAAATTGCATTTAATGCTAAAGATGTATAACTACTTACGTGCGTACATACTTTTATTTTTTTTAGTTTGCTACGCTATGTGCGTTTGCGTTGCACGTACGTACGTTGTTGGTACGTACGTTGGTACGTTCTTTTTTATTTAACAATTAATTTATACAAACACAGAGAGATATAGCGCAAGGAACTCCGTTCACACCGAGATTTCTCCGTTCAAAACTACAAATAGCATAAGACAATGCAAGAATATTTCAGAAACATTTGAAAACAAATTTAATGTAAATAATTACTTTAAAAAATACAAGCACTACTGTACTTTTTCATACAGAGTTGATGTTCAATTTTTATATAAAAACCCACACTCCGATCTACACACACACACACAAATGTTTGTCTATAGTGGATTAAAAAAATTATCCGCAAAGCCATAGCCTAACAATTGTGCGAACAAAATCTTTAATTCATTAAATATATGTCCTTAAAATTAAAAATAAATTACCATCAAATTACATCGTGGTGTCTCAAACGATACTTTGCCAGTTTTTCTACACCTTTCAGAAGCTAAAACTCATTAAGTTTTCATTAAAGGGATATACGACTATCATTTTTTTTTTAGGCTAATTTTAGCATGAATATGCGTGAATACTAGTCAATTTTAACTAATAAATTCGAGCACAAAAGTTGCTGGAAATATACATTTCGTTTCATGAATTCTAAATTACGAACAATAATTTAGCTCCCGGTAATCGGATAACAAATTTATCATTCACTTTGCACCGATGCTACGTCATAGTTTTAAACATATATTTTGTTGAAATAACGGCAAGACCATAAATACGAATATAAGAAAATAACCTGATAAAACTAAGACATATTGCTTCGCAAATCTTAGATTTAGAGAATGCACCGATTATTGCACTGATTAGAAAATCAATTTATAATTAAGCCGGTTACATACTAGCCGGTAGAAAGTTTCATATTTTTTTATGTCCACTAATAATAATAAACAATTAAAAATGTACAGCATCAACGGAAAATACCTTTCAGGCATCCGTTTTTCTCTCTCCCACGGGAGGTGTTGTCAGAGGACGTAAATTTCCTTGTCCTTTCTACATCGTTATTTATGTGACTATTACCGTTGCAAGGCACAAAGGATTTAACGTTTAAATTAGAACAGAAAGTAAAATAACAACCGGCCTGAGCGCTTCACTTTTTTTAGCATCTAACGAGGCAGGTACGATCGAAAAAAGTTGCGTAACCGAGTTTAAAAAAGAAGTTTAATTAGGATTGAATGACGGCTCAAAAACTCTTTGTATTACGAAAAAGGTAGCAGTTTCATTCCAATTATATATTTTTTTTATAAGTATAACTACTATATATAAATTTAAACTAGTGTATTTATAATAAAAATCAATAATAATCGAAAAGCTGTCAACATATTTACGGTTTTATATGAATAGTACCGAAAGAGTTCATATTTTAATTCCAGATATTGCGTAAACTAGTTTTATAAAATAACGATAATATTTAAGTAAACATATTTATATAATTGAATGTCTTGAATATTAATTGAATTATAATTGAATATAGAAAAACTAAATATAATAATGTAGGGAAGGAAATATTTTCGATAATAATTATTATTTGAGGAACAGATGAGTTAACAATATTTTTATACTGTTGTCCTTTGTACGTTTACTGCTGGCTGGATTTATATTTTTTTTTTGGTGGAATTTTAATTACATTGTTCATTTAAGAGAGCGAACTCAATCGGATTATTTCAACACTTTTTCTTTAAAACCAAATAAGGTTCAGTTTAGTTTGATTACTAATATTTGACAATTTTCTATTTAAGCCTGGATTTTACTTTACATCGCACACTTGGAAGTGTCCCATAGCAGTATCTTCTATCAACCATGTTTTCCATGTGACATTTATGTTTGTAAAACGTTCTTACAACACAGGACAAGGTTACCCTAAAGTGAGGGCAATGTTTTTAAAAATAACAAAATGACACATCAACACAAAACATCTGTTTGTTACACATCAAAATAAGTAAACTAATAAAAATGTTTCTATTTAAAAACAAAAAAAGCCTGTATAATACCACAAACCATAAGATATGACAGAAAGTGTTTTCCTTTCAGGTTTCGACGACATTAATGTTACAATAAAATCGAAATCAATTTAACCTGCAGTCAAAAAGCTAACATGGACATATCCTCAGAGTTATGTCGTTCACCCGGGGGGTTTAAGAGTTCATTTCGTTAATGTGTCTGACATGAAATGAACGTTGCTGCTATTTATAAGTTCAGTTCCATGAAGCAATACTTCAGCATGTGGATGTTTTGTATCACTTTGACATATATTAGTTTCTGTATAAAACTTTAAGTAACTTTAGATATTGTTTACAAAACCGTTCAAAGATTACGGCTTACGGAATTCTAAGTGCCATCACCTATTGCATATTTCACTTCAGAGGCTCCATGAGGTGAGCACCTCATATCTCAGTCTTGCGCGATAAATAAAATTATTGAATTCAATAAATATATAAAATAAGTAATAATAGTGAAAGTGGGATATACTTAGTCAATTTATCATTTAAAAAATATTATGTAATACGCTAATGATATGCGACATGTATGTGCCACATAGAAAACGCACTTTGTGTGTGCATATCGGCCAGGGTAGAGCATCGGACAACATCTATTTATATATATATATATATATATATATATATATATATGTGTATATTATTATTCTCTGGTGTGGAACCGGTTGAACCGGTTGCTCATTTACCGTCTTTATGGAACATAAAATAAATATTACTTTTAAAATATCTTGACTGATGTGGAATACATCGTGTTCATTATATTTTAAAATATGCTATAATGTCAAATTCACGAATGTGCCTTAACTTATTCAGTTGGGGGTAAGCCAATTCTTGACATGTATTATTTTCATCTAAAACTGTACAGTTATTTCCTTTTATTATGGGCTCGTCATTTTGAACTGCTTTTTTTATCAGGAAAATATATATTCAATAATTTTCGAAAACAGTACATTTAATCTCACCATTTATATCTGTCGTTAGAGAGATTTTTTTTTTAGTTCTACAGGGTACGTAAATATAAATTTCCTTTATTTATGTGACATTCACTGTTGCAAAGCACAAAGGTTTCTACATTTTAATTACAAAACAAAAAGTAGAAGAATTACGACCGACCATGAGCAAATACACTTTTTGTAATTGGCAAAGTAGGTAAGACAGAAAAAAAGTTGCCCGATCCAATTCACTTAAAGATGTTTAATTTAAAAATTGTTTTCTGAGCCGTAGATATATAGTCGATTGCTGTAAATGAAGCAGTAATTATTGATGACGAGAACTCGCGTTTCTCTTTAACTGAAGTTAATGTTAGATAAATTAATTTATAAGATAAGTTTAATTTAAGGATAATTCAAAAGAGAAAGCCTTTTGCTTTTTACTTAAATTAAAATTATAGCCATATTTTATCCGAGTGGTAAAATTTGGACAAAAATGTGCAATTTTGCAAGATAAAAATAGTCCAAAATCTTCCACTGTATAAGCTATCGATGCTTATCATTACTAAATGCACCCACACAACTAATCTAGTTCTAGTGCAGTGATTTTCAAAAATAATTCTCACTAAAATCGTATCAGGAAGTCTCCATAACAATTTCAGTCGATTTAAACATTTATAATTTATAAATTTGATACCATAATGTATTCAAAAGGCTAGTGCATGGACACTAACTTAAAAACTGTCAGCTTATTCCCGCGCCTGTCATAAACATTCAAACGGTCGTACCTAAAATGTCCGTATTTATGCAAAAAGGAACCACCCAGCAAAAACGCACTTCTGAGATATTACAGGATTTACAAAAATATGTGCAGCTCTGTTAGATGAAACAAAATTACTATTTATTTTATTTTAATTTATTGATAAATTATGTATTTAAGTAAGTACTATATGTACTATATGTAATTTGCCCTGCACAGCCTTAAATATTCAAAATAATTAAGAAAATGTGCATGTGGTTCCTTTTAACATTTACTGATTTATAGGTTTTCTCATATACAAAAAAGAACCACAACGCAGCGATTTACTGATATAAATGAAACTATATATTCATATTATCGTAATAAAGCTTTAATTCAGTAAAATATGTAAAATTATACGTATAGAGAGCGTTTATTCGACGTTGGGGAGGTAAATGTTTCGTCAAGATTACAGCCGGTCACACAACTCCCAAGGAAATCTTTTAAAATAAATCGAGTTAGGTGATTATATTTTCAGGTTTTTTTTGGCTGGATGAGCCACTGTTGGCCTTAGGGGCCTTCACAGATCCGACGGACTTGAGGTGGTCTGGCGCACGAGGCGCCTAGCCTGAACCTCGGCGTACTATTATTACGCGTTATGGTGACTAAGCTCGAGGGCTCCCGGGGGAGCCTCGGCTCGGGCCGTCACGCTATTTTTGTTACCGGTTTGGGAGGCCGCCAAGCTCTTAGGGCGCTTTGGCGGGCGCTCCATGGAGTGATCAGGCTCAAGGGTCCCCGAGAGGGGACCTCGGCTTGGGCTGTCACTCAGCACGCGTTTAGCATTCCGATTCGAGGGTGCCCGAGAGGGCCGGACCTCGGCTCGATCGGTAGCTATTATCTGACTGGGGGAATTCCTAGAGCTACCATTACTACCACTTCGGAGAGCGTTGGCGCTGGGAGAAGAAGTGGCGGAAGAAACTCCAGCAACGCTTCTATCATTGATAGGGGAAAACCTGCCAGGTACGTGGCGGAACCTAGTATATGTTTGCCGCACTCGCCGGCGAGTGCGGTGTGTGTTGGTGTGTTTCTTGAGTTTTTTTTGATCCTTTCGATGGCGATAGTCGTCTCATCGTCAGGGAAGTCGAGAACGTGACGCGGTCTTCGGTAATCGCGGCGGAAAATGTTTAGCGGCAAGGGCCTGTAGGTGACGGCACCTACGATAAGTGGGTTGGGATGCGCGGCGGCGGAGGATGTCGAAATATCGGCGCGACGCCCGACTTCAGGAATTGCGCGATGGTGGGCAATTCTAGGTCGACATGTAGGTCGATATTGCGCATGAACCAGGGTGCTCCCGTGGCTCTGCGCAAGAATCGATTTTGAATCACCTGAAGCCGGTGTATTTGCTTCGGAGCAATGTGAGCGAAGACGGGACTCGCGTACGTCATGATAGGGCGAACTACTGCCTTATATAAGGTCACCTTGTTCCGAAGGGACATTTTTGACGTTTTATTCAGGAGCGGGTAGAGGCGACCGAGTACGAAGGCCGCCCGGTTCCTGACCTGGGTCACGTGCTGGGTGAATTTAAGCTGGGAGTCGAGGACGACGCCTAGATATTTGACTTTATTAAGCCATGGTACTGGGCTATCCAAGAGTTTAACGGGGGGAGGAATGGGTATGTTCTTTTTGTGCGCGAAAAGGACTGCCGCGCTTTTGGCGGGATTGATTTCGATCCTCCATTGCCGAAACCAGTCACCGATGGTGATGGCCGCAGCTTGGAGGCGTCGATGGATCAATTCGGGTGTTCTGCCTGTGGTATAAATACAGGTGTCGTCGGCAAAAAGAGCAAGTTCTACATCTTTGACACGCGGCATGTCATTGGTGTAGAGAGTGAACAAGACTGGTCCCAACACCGACCCTTGGGGCACCCCGGCTCGAACGGGATGCGTAGTCAAACACACGCCCTCGACGCGATTGCGAAAGGTTCGATCACTTAGGAAGTCTCGTATTATGCATACGAGACGGTCGGACACTCCGTACCCGTATAGCTTGTATACGAGCCCGTTGTGCCAGACTTTGTCGAACGCTTTTGCCACGTCCAGGAAGAGCGCACCGGTGTTGAGTCCACGTTGACGTTTAGTTAAAATGTGCTCCGTGATGCGGTGCACTTGATGGGTACATGAGTGTTTGGTTCTAAATCCAAACTGCTCTGGGATGGGGAGCCCTTTGGTGTCCATAAGGGATCTTAAGCGGGCTAAAATTAGTCTTTCAAAGATCTTCCCAAAATGTTTTGAGAAGACTTATTGGACGATATGAGGTTGGGAGAGTGGCGGGTTTAGAGGGTTTGAGGAACCCTATGACATCGGCTTCCTTCCACTCGGATGGGAAGAAGCCTTCGGTTAAGGCCGCGTTGTAAATTAATACTAGTATCTGAAGGATGCTAGTAGGGAGGAGCTTGGTCACCTTATTGGTGATACCATCTGAGCCTGGTGCTTTACGCGGGCGTAGTTTTTTATTGATGGTGTCTATTAGTTCGGAGCACGTGACTGGGGGAACGGGATCGCGAAGTGGCTCTAAGGCTTTCCTTTCTACCTCTTCGTTCACCTTGCGGAGGTGTTCGGGGTCGATCGGAAGCAGACTGGGGGAGCATTGAGACTCTAGGCTGTCAGCCAGGCATTCGGCCTTCTCTTCGTCCAGCATTGCTGGCGTACCTATCGGACTAGTGGCGGCATGGTTGTTATGCCGTTACCCTTGAGGGATTTGGGAAGTTTCCAGAAGGCTACATGGGATGGTTTTACTGAAGCTAGGGTGGAATCCCAACGTTCGTTTCGTGAGTCTGCTATGCGTGTTTTGACCTCACGCTGCAATTTACGTAGCAGTCTACGATTCGAGTCGGTGGGATATCTATCATAGGCTCGGGTAGCCGCATTCTTGCGTCTCAGCAAGTTTCGCACATCGTCTGGCAGGGCCCAGCGATGGTCTTCCATCGCTGGAACCTGTCTCGAGCATTGCTCGACGACGGTGTTGACGTGGCTTGTGAGGGCTCGAATTGCGGTTTCCGTGTCCTGTTTGGTATTTAATTCTCTAGGGATTGACTCTAGTTGTGGAGGATTAGGTTCGTTAAATTTAGATCTGATTTTATGCCAGCTGATGACGGTTTTGGTTAAGGGAGCGGCTGTTGCTGAAGGCCCTAGCCGGAGGAGAACTGGTCGGTGATCGGAGTGAAGCTCGTGTATCAATTCCGGTTCGCATAAGGAGAGACTGATGTTTTTGACGAGTGCAATGTCAAGCACATCCGATGTGTGTCCCTCTACGTATGGAAAGCGCGTATGTTCGACGGGGGCAGCGACTTCAAAGTCGAGCCTGTCGGATAGCGAGTCGAGTGCGGTGCCTCGACTGTTGGTACGTGTCGAGTTCCATCGGGTGTGCTTGCTGTTGAAGTCGCCAGCTAGGATGGTGGCTCCTCCTATAGAGAAGAGGGCCTCAAAATCTGATTGCAATATTAATGCGGTTGGTCTACAAGGGAGGTAAACTGATGCTATGGTGATAGGAGAGTGGCCGGTTAAAGCCAGCTGACAGACGGAGGCCTCGAGATGCGTGAGCGCGGGCGTGTCTACCGGTACGCAATGGAGAGATTTTTTATAGTATATAGTGCCGCCGCCCGGGGCGCCGACACGATCGTTCCTAACTATTCGATAATTGGGGATGTTCGGATCCCTTGTCGCGGGTTTCAGGAACGTTTCCTGAATGAGAAGTATGTCGATTTGGTGGTCGCGTAAGAAAATACGTATTTCGTCGCGTTGCTCTTTAAGCCCGTTCGCGTTGTAGAATGCTACATTAATCGATCGCGGTTTGACTCTGCCGTTATTACGCGTGGCAGAGGGACTAATATTTTCGTTATTATTATTCCTAGTTGTGCTATCCATATTGGTTTACACTGAAAGCGCAGCAACTATGTGCTGGTACTGTTCTAGTAATAGTAAACGCGAGCTGAAATTGCCTTTGGCATACTGCTCGGCAAAGTGCATTACTTCCGCCATGTCTACGGTGCGGAGGAGTTGACTTAGCGAGTCCAGGGGGTTGCCCCCGGCCGCTTTTGGTGGCATTGGGATTTGGTTGGATTCGGTTTGGCCCAAGCGGGGGCCATGGGGTTCTGCCACGCGGGGCGAAGAGGAGGGAATGAGGCGGCCGTTGGAATCGGCTGCCGTCTTGTTGCCTGAGGGGCGGGCCTGCGCTTAGGTGCGTTCGGGCAGCCAAGATAATTGGCTGTGTGTCCTTCCGACTGGCAGAGGACACATGCGGGTGGACCGTAGTTGGCCAGAAGGGCCTTGTCCCTTGGTCTGGGACATTCCGGGGTGCCGTGGTCGCCTAGGCACTTTACGCACCTGGGCTTGGCAAAGCAGTTACGGGCGGCGTGCCCGTAATTCTGGCATTTGTGGCACTGTCCCGGGAGGGTGGCCTTGTGTGGAGGTTCGATAACAATATTGGTCAGTCCCATGACTGACTCAATATTGAATATTGCTTTCCCCTCTGGAGTGAGGTCTAGATGGACCATGACCATGTCTATGGGGCTGCGCTTCCTTTTGCTTTTCATGCGGTGGACCGCATGAACGGGGAGGTTTTGCTCCTTAAGGGAGTCAAACACCGTTTCGGTGGGAATGTTAGCGGGTATACGCTTGATTACGGCGCGTAGGATGCGATCCTCGGCCAGCGTATAGGTGTGGTAGAACACCTGTTTATCCCTTAAAAATTTGGATACTTGACGGTGGGCGTCGGCAGTTTCAAGCTGAAGCTTGATGCCTTGTGCGGTTGTAGTGGCTACAAATTTTAGCCTGTTAGAGAGGGCGGAGGCAATCATCGGCCACTTTTCTGTGTCTCGAATGAATAGAGGGGGTGGGCGCTTGTCCTGCGGCGCACGTGGGGCTGCGGGATGCGCAGGGGCTGCTTGAGTAGCAACCGGGGTTGAGATCGCTGAAGGCGATGGGTTTGGCTTCGCTGAAGGCGATGGGGTTGGGATCGCTGAAGGCGATGTTGTTGGTTGGGTGGGCACTGAGGGCCCAGCTACGGCCGATTCGGTCGGCCTTGGCGCCTTAACTGGCGGTACGGGGGACGTGGCCGTTGAAGACGGCTGGGAGGTGCGCTTCTTGCGCTTCTTTTTGTTCACCACTTCGGTGAACAAACCTCCTTCGTCGGTGTCGGGAGAAAGGGGCGAGTCTAGCTCCATTTCCTCTTGCGAGGAGGAGCTCGCTGCAGCATCGTCGGTTGAGGATGCCCTTGAGGAGGGTCTTGATAATTCTTTAAGTGCCTGAAGGGCATCTTTAAAAGCTTCAGGGTGCTTTGCCTGAAGGGTCATTAATATGGCCTTAATTTCGGCCATTTTTTAATTTTTTTTTTTTTTTTTTTAAATTTTTCCTATTTTAGTAAGCCCGGTGGGATGCCGGGGTGTGTCCGTATCCCTCCCTGCCGGGTATAGGCAGGGAGGATGAGTGCCTAATTGTGTGACCCTAGTGCGTCCTTGTGCCGATCTTATTGTGCACGCGGGTGTGTACTTATAGCTAATTAAAACTACCCCGAGGGCGCTAAAAAGCCAAACGTGGACCACCGCTGACTAGGGACTACACCCAAGGCCAGTGATGGTGGTCCCTTCCGAAAATTCGCGGTTCTCAGGAGAGAACCGCAAGGCGATCGGGGCAAGCCTTGGCTAGCTTCGTTAGCACCGTTAGGTATCCACTAGCCCTAAGACGTTAAACAGAACCGCTGCTAAGCGCGTTGGTCGGCGCAGTCAAAACTGCACCTCGCAACTCGACTTGCGAGCGGGGTGCCCACTCGTAATAAAAATTACGAGCGAACGCGGCGCGCGGTGCGCGACGACTGAGCGTCCGCGGCGAACGAGTCGGCTCGCGGAAGCGGACAAGGGTGGGGAGTAACAGAGTAGAGAGAGCGCGTGCCTTGGCGTTCGTCTCGACTGCTGCGTATTTTCAGGTATGTTTTTTGAGTTTATATCCGACTAGCGGCCCGCCCCGGCTTCGCACGGGTAACAATAAGTTTAACAAAAAATTTAAAAATTAGAAATTATCATACACACACATAAAACCTTCCGAATGTTTGAACTGTGTCTGTAATTTTATGAAATTCTTAATCTTTTAATGAAATACCCTTGAAATTACGTCATGAACATCGAAAGATCGCTGACCAGATGATGGTTCCGCTTTAATTACGGGACATTCGGGGTAACACGTTAAAGTGACAAATAAGTCTGGTCTCCCATAGCTTCAGACATAAATCATCAACCAAGTATGTGTGGATCTGTTTTGTATAAAATGACATGGTAGTAATATAGTTTATTTATTTGAACAATCGAGTCCCGTTGTACTGTGGTTCGGTTTTGCTTTTTATATGTAATGTTTTTTATTGCAGTTGGTTCCTTTCTGCTTTTTGTATACCCTATTTCCAAGGGAAAAATCATGTGGTTCTTTTTTGAATAAGAATTTAGACCACTTTTAAATTCAATATTCTTAAAAAAAAGAAAAACACAAAATTGTCGTGTGGTTCCCTTTTGCATAAATACGGACAAATAATTTACACACGTTACACATATATGTAATTAATTGGCGTCCAAATTACAGTATATTTATATTTGTAAAGAATATTAGAACTTAAGTACCTAAAAACAATTTGATTTTGTATTTTGTATTTTTGAACAAATGTTTTAAACATTGCTGGATTTCATTGCTTATAGTAATAATCCGATCCGTACGATGGATGTTATAATCTAAAAAAGATATCGGAGTATTCCATAAAAGTTTTACATAATCTTTAAATTTATTAATCTATTTTTTTTAATATAATTTTATCGATTTAATTTCCTATACATAAAATTTTATTCGAATTTTAAAATGTTCCTCGGTACCAAAATATGTTACTTTATGTAACTAAAATTTAAATATTATACAAAAAACTCGAAAAATCTAAACAGTTTAATTATTTGTATAACTATTTTAATTTAAGATATTGATTTATATGTTTTTGGATTTATTTTTATGTGAAAAGTTGCCAAGCGAGGAGGCGGTTCACCTAATGGTGAACGCCGCCCATGGACATCTGCTACACCCGAGGGTTACAGAGGCGTTGACAACCTTTTGAAGATTGGACTCCGGCAACCGCACTCGTCAGACAAAACGCGAAAGTATTTGTTATACTTCCACTTTACGCCGGTCTTCTGTGAGGTCGTGGTACTTACCCGGACTAGCCTACCCATTCGTGCAACAGCCGAGGCTGCTGCGTGGCTCTACCATAGTTTGATTATAAATAATTTCGTACAGTATGATTATACTATATAGGATTTAAGACGTCAGATGAAGCTTTAAGTCTCGGGACTGAAAGCAAAACCATCAGTTAATACAAGAAGGATTTATGCAAAAGCATTAAAAACAGAGTAGATAAGCCGTTGAGATTGATTGACAAACAACTGACAATTTTAATTAAAAGTCGTTTCCAAAATTATGTAATGAGAAAACTAAATTAAAATAGGCAAATGCGAAAAAGACTGTTGGTTGAATGAATAAAAATCACTTTCAACTTGAAAGTGGCTCTTTGCGGGAATGATATGTAACAATTTATTTAGGAAATGTTTAAATGGTGTTATTCAAAAGTATCTATAATATCTTTAAGAACATAAAATATACTCTATAATATATCGATTTCTTTGCTTTATGAACATAAAGCAATCGATACATTATATAGTATATTTTATGTACATTTAATTACTTTTATATGCAGTACGGTACTGCCCTCAAGTATTTTTTACCCTCTAGCGTGAACAGAGACAGTCTATTTTTTGAAGTTAGGAGATACATTATGGATACTTTGCTTCCCAAGAGATATTTAATACAAAACCTGTTTCTTTGTACCTTGTATTTTTTAATTTCATTTTTGTAACTTCTTAGTCACAAAACAATTATTTAAAAACTCTGCAGGACATATATTTACTTATTTGAATTTACTTAAATATCGATAGCTATAGGATAGGACTGTGTTGCAGAAATTCTTACTATAAGTTTCGTATCGGAAATTCCATGTTGAGTGGAATAATTTAACTATAGGTAACCTGATAACAAACATAGTCTGCTTTGCTACAATGTTACGTTATAGTTTTGAATATTCTTGACATATATACAAATAGTTTGTTATTAATATAACAATAATAATGAACTTTGAAGACATAGAAATGTGCATGATATAATTACGACGAAGACATACACTACGCTTAACTAGACTGTGTCGCATAAGTAAATATTTTATGGAAAAATGTATACGTTTTTACAACAAAATCCTATAAAAAGTTCAAAATGAATCAGCAATATTTTTGTTATAAAGGTTATTATTACATTGATGAATATTATTTAAATGATAACAAACTCTGGTAGTGAATTAATCGCTCCAGACTATTTCAATTTGAATTTAATATAATTATTGTAAACATGTTTTGTTATTTTTTTGTTAAATTATGTTTAAAAAAGATTGTCCATTATGTGTCTTTCGCCGCTTCTTCTCGGGTCAGTGGCTTAAATGCGTGTGTAATGCTTGTGTAATGTTTAAGTGTATTGCTTCTAAATTGTATAAAGATATTTAAATTTAAATTTGGAAAAAAATGTAACTCAGCGTCATGTTTAATTAGATAACTATATTTCAAATAAGCGTATAATATCAGTTATTTCAGGCGTATAATTCACCTATTTTATATATTTATTTATTTTAGTGCTTATCTGCATTCTTAACGTCTTTTATCTATATTGTTTCTTAGCATTCGTCGGTGTGGCAATCAGCCGTTTAGCTTAGTGGCTAAAGCGTCAGGCCGCGAATGCCGAAGACGAAGTTCGATTCCCACAGCGGTGACAATCTTTTCGTACTTTTTCTACAAATTTTAACATTTTAACAAATTACATAAGTTGGTACAGGAACTTGCAAGCTCATTTCTTAAATGTAAATAATTTTTGCAAAGTCCCAAGATACGAAAATATTTAAAACGACACTAGAAGCATGAAATAAAAGTAAAGGAGAATAGTAATATAATCCGCTCCTGAGAGAAACTATCTACAAGATTTTCGTTTTATATTCGGGTAGCACAATTTCGCTGCTACACTTTTCTTGCGAAGTAAATCGAGAGTTGGCTACAGCATGCATAATGCGTTTTTTATTTCATGGAATTATTTATTATGAACAGTAAAAGAAACCACTATTTCAAGTGATCGTTCTTTAATCAAACTGTTAATAACTTAATTAAGGTTTAAGCTAATTTCACGAAACTCGTATTACGAATGAGCCCGCTCCATGGGCTCGGTCCATTTTATACACTTCTCCTCTCCTCTTCACAATATTCGCACCTCATCGCTACTACCCTCCTCTCCGCCGATTCATTTACTATAGCTCCGCTACACACCGTCACAATTATTTTACTATGTTAGAGACCTATAACAATCAGTTCAAATTCGCTCCAAAAAGTATTACTCTGTACAAATAACACTACATTACTGAAATTTCCTAAACTTTCAAATTTTTAAAAATCAGTTAATTACTAAAATTCTAAAGAACTCTCATGATATATTATTATTCTGCATAAATAATCATACAATTTATGAAACACACATATTTTTGACTTCATTTCTCAGTTCAATAGAAATACTTTATTTCCTTTAATTATCATTTTATGTTTCGATTTTAAGTTTTTACAGTCATCTATAGAAAGAAAGAAAGAGAGGAAAATTTTTTTTCTGTACATAAATGCACCAAGTAGGTTTCCACTCGGCATGAGTTCACGGACTTAGTAAACTTTGTGAATTTCAGTAGAATCGTAGAAGGAAGATAGACCGCAGTACAATATAATAAGTAATTGCCTCTCATCTAAGGGGTACTTCGGTCAGGGCCGGGGCGGCATCGGAGGCAGCTGAAGTAAGTAAATGGCGCAAATATGAGTCTTTATGTTCAGATTATGTATTTGTGCCATTTTTTTTTAAAAGTCAAATTTTTTTAAAAGTTTATGTCCTAGGCTTAACGCCGCGGCTGGTGACAAGAGAGCTGGTTCTTTTCTCGCGCAAAGGTTGAGCATAACTATTCAGCGAGGAAATGCAGCTAGCGTTCTTGGCACCATGCCGCGTGGATTAGGTTTATTAGATAATATGTAATTTTAGATAGATTTAATCTTGTAAATATTAGATCAATAAAGATTATCCAATTGGATAAGTAATTTATAGCATCATATTAATTAACATAGCAGAAAATTATATTTAGTAACGTTATATAATAATTTCTTGTATTTACGCGATTACACATTATAAATGAAACTAATTTTACGGATTTATTATCGGGAATTAAAATTAAAAATAAACGCGATAAATCCGTAAAATTAGTTTCATTTATAGTAACGTTATAGTTAATAATTTATAACCTCATTTTCTGGTTAAGCAAACCAGAAAATTTTATTAACAATCCATTAAGGGCCGATTAAGGAAAAAAATTTAACTTGTAAAATGTGAATATTAAGTACTGTTCTAAATGTGTAGTGCGATCACAAAAAAAGACAATTAATATAATGAAGCTCAATAATTAATTATAATAATTACTAATAAACAATTAGCAAAGCACGAATGACAATTGCAGTGTAATAATAAATAACCGGCTAAGTGCGAGTCGAACTCGTACACGAAGGGTTCCGTACCATTATCTACGAAAAAGGGCAAAAAATATGTCTGTTGTATGAAAGCCCCACTTAAATATTTTTTTATTCTGTCTTTTAGTATTTTTGCTATAGCGGCAACAGAAATACATCATCTGTAAAAATTTGTACTGTCTAACTATCACGGTTCATGAGATACAGTCTGGTGACAGACGAACAGACGGACAGACAGACAAACAGACAGACAGACAGACAAACAGACAGACAGACAGCGGAATTTTAGTAATAGGGTCATGTTTTACCCTTTAGGTACGTAACCCTATAAAGACAAAATACAATTAATAAAACACAACGTACAATTTTAAAATATCTTTTGAATCTAGATACCATGAATGTAAAAATTGAACTAAAACAGCTATTTATTATTATATATTTATTATTCTTTAAAAAAAATCAGACACTTTTTTGCCAGGCAATAAGCTATACTAGAAATTGCCCGAATGAAAATACGTAATTAATTCAAACTGAAGCACAGTTTTGTTAGTGAGCAAGGCTAAATCATTCTTGCAGAAATTTAATGAAAGTGCACGTTGTACTGGCATCATTCATAACAAATGAAATTCACAAGAATAAGGAACGGAGGCAAATATTAGCATACTACCAAGAACTAAACCAAGATCATACTACCACTTGGCACAAAAATTTAATTTTATTAAAAGAATAATGGTGCCTCTTGATCTTGTTATTATGAATTTTATAATGTAGTACCCGGAGGTTTTTTTTTGGTAAATCGTGTATTTTGAAAATTAAATTTAGATACAAATTACTGAGTAATGAAACATGCATAATATTTTTCGATCTTACCGACGTAATAATAAGAAAATATGAACTGATGTCTTTTACAAAAGAAAGAGCTTTAAAAAAAAGGGAAGAAAATAACAAAATAACAAATCGACAAAAAATTAAAAATAAAGAAAGCAATGATCTGAAATCGAAAAAAAAGTAAAAAAATAAATGTGTAAATGATCGTGAAGCGAACCACGGCCGTCTGTTTTGGGGCCGCCCGATTACTGACCGAGTTATTATGACATTTTCTATTGCGGCGAAATTTACCGTCATATTCGAATTATATTTTTCGTTCCCTGAAAACAGGGATAAAATGACATTTTCTAAAAATGAAACCTAGCTAGATCGATTTTTCGCCCCCGAATCTACGCACATACTAAATTTCATGAAAATCGCTGGAGCCGTTTCCGAGATTCCGATTATATATATATATACATATATATATATATATATTATACAAGAATTGCTCGTTTAAAGGATAAGATGTAGGTAAACGTTTTAAATCAAATATACCGAAAGGGACGGTTAGTATTTGAATATATAAACGGAGTTGCATAACAGATCTAAGTTAAAGCTGACATACTCGAAACAGGCTTCTAAAATTTCCGTTTATTAGATTTCTTAGACATATCAATTTACAATTGGAACCTCTCAAGTTGGGGGCGTTAAGTGCAAGGCAGATACCATTAGCTCCCCAGTTTATCGTATTAGGGTTATAGTGTGTTGAGAGCTTATATATTATTATTGCACAAAAAATAATAAATTATTAAATATTTACAGATGTGTGCGTTGTCTTTAGTTAATAGAGATACATTTTTCTCAGTTTCATATCGTAGGTAACGAAATTAACTTTAATTTATTCAGCACCAATAGCCCCTTTTGCATTTTTTTAATCATTTCCGTGCCTCAAATTTTTTCTCCTTCCATTATTCTGTTTTCGAAATAAATTATAAATAGTATGTGTACGTTTTAAATGATAATTACACGTTACATTTTGATGTCGAACAAATTAATAAGTGCTCAATTTTAAATTCCAAAGGTTTTTAACCGCGAAATCTTCAATTGCCGTTAGTTGTATAGGATTTACGAAAATGTTTATGGCACGTCAAGTCTTTATTGAAATTTTAAAGCAAATTAACCAACTTAATACAACCCTGAACGTAGAAAAATTGCCATGCTTGCTTAAATAAGTTGACTTAACCGCTGATTTGGAAATAAATTCCTGAATTAATAATTTTAAAAGTTTTTTTTTTTATATTTAAAAAGGGTGTTCAATCCAAACTACAGAAAAAATGTGTGTTGAATGTAATGTTTCCAGTGTGTGGTTGTTTATGTATCTATTGTTATTATTACTAGGTTGAAATCTTTATTGTCGACGCCTTGTCATTACAGTTAACTTAATTTAGTTTTAAATTGTTAGTCTGAAGTAAAAGAAGATTTTCATTCTGGAACTTTCTATTTAAAGATAGAAAATTGGTCTATTAAACGGGCCCGGAACACGCTAGACGTTTCACTCCAAATCCGTATCACGCTCGTAAGGAACACTATAATATGTATTTATTTACAAAATAAGTGTTTTCCAAAATATTTATTTATATATAGGTATTTAAAAGTATAAAAAACAAATATTTTACTAGTATTAATTCCTAACTATTATGACATAAACTTTGTTCTATCTACTTGTACATTTTTTGTATGTGGACAATTGTTGTTGCAACGTTTAACAGCTTGAAAATTTGAAATAATTACGACGAATTTTTGCGATCACAAAATAATATAAAAACACGATGAAAAACTTTATATATAATCGACCCATTTATAACAATAGTGTTTCTAATGTAGTTATTTCTAGCACACCAACGCAAAAATTTGTATTTTTGCTTATAAAGTGCAAGTTTCTTGTAAAATCCATAGAGACGATATTACAAAATGCGATCTGTTATTTTGTAATGTTACGTTTACTATTTATGATTTTATTATGTTATTGGAATTTATGTGCAATTTATGTATAAAAATTACGGTTAGTGTGGTATAAACTGGATGTTACTCATATAAACATATAAGTGAAAATAAAAACACTGTTAAATAGAAAATTCACATAAAATAAGTGATATTACAAACCGATTAATTGTCATTTCATAACTCTACTAAAATTTATTTTGAAAACGTAAATTGTATGGTAGCGTCATTCATGTAAAACTTAGGATAAGACTGGAAGAGCATACTTTCATTTTCCATGGACATTCATCTTGTAATGGAAGCGAAATCAATTTAACCAGTAGCCTGGAAGTTAACATGTGCACACGAGGGATTTACGGTCCATTCCGGTAATGTGTCTTAAATTTAATGAACGCTGTCAATTTATAAGTACAGTTTAGTGTCAAACGACAGTAGTGTGAATTTCTGTATTTTACTTCAACCAATTTAATTTTCGCTATAAGACTTTTATTTTTCTTCATCGCTATGCGAAGAAGGATAGGAGATAAATTAGTAAAACTGATTTAAAACTGGACCGTACTAGTTACATCTGTTTACACCATTAAGACTAAATGACCTGAATGGGCTGGCTTGTCCAGAGGAAGTACCACAAACCTCACAGCGATGTGGCGTGAAGAGAAATATATAACATTTCTTTTTTCGTTTCATCTGGTGAGTGACGTAATCCGGAACCTCTTTTACAAAAGGTCGGGAACAGATCTACAGCATCTACAGGTATTATAAATGTCCATGGGCGATTTTCAATAAACATCAGTAATCGCTTGCTCGTTTGCCACCTTCTCACATCACGTTGCAACTAATTTTTATAACTTCTTTTATAGAATAATCCCAGAATGTATTTGAATTATTATTGTTGAACAATGAAATTTTATGAGTGATATAACAAACAGATATTTTATGATTTCATACAGGATACCGCGATTTTCACCGTCTCATGATCAAATATAGCATGAATAGTCTGACAACGAGTTTATAACCGTTATTCACTAAATGAGATCATCATCTTCGCCCCGGGATGAAATTTTGATGAGTTCGCCTCCAATTTCCTCCTCTCAGACATCTTGGACGCTTGACAGCACATTCAGTATATTACATCAATCTGAATAACGGAAGTCATCTTCAGGGTAAGTTAAATTAGTTTAACATTTCGCGACTTCAGACGTTTTGACTACGCAAAATTTGCAACTGAAAATCTTCTTGAAGGTAAGGCAACGATGATTTTTCGTTTAGAATGAAAGTGAAAACTACAAGTAAGCCCCGTAAAGTTATTCATTACGGGTAATTATTGCCTTCAATGTGTAAAGTGCTAAGTATTTGCATTCAAATATTTATATCAATTTATATAAATACAATTCAAGATTTTTTACAATTTACTATTTTACTATTTTACAATTTACTATTTTGTAGACGATTTAACATGTATTAGTTTATATGTGTCTTTTCTTACTTTTAATTTATCCATTTCAAATGATTAACACAAATAATGCCACTCCAGTAGTTATTTGAAATATTATGAGTGAGGTAGCCGGAGCCCAATTTCCAAAGAGGTTGTCAACGCATCTGCAAACTGTCGGGTGTAACAGATGTCCATGGGCGGCGGTATTCACTTAACATCAGGTGAACTGTCTGCTCGTTTGGCAACTTTCACATATAAAAATATATATATTAATTTAAATAATACGCTTTTCGTAACACACAAGATTTTTATGGTATTCGTTCAGTAAATTGATGCTCACTTTTGAAATAAAAATAACTTTTATTTAAACGTTTCCGATTTTACAAGTCCAGAAACTAACAGCATTAAATAAATGTAAGGGAATATTTCTGTATAATCTGCTCCTGAGAGAAACTATCTACAAGCCTTTCGTTTTATATTCCGAGAGTAGGAGCCAGCTGAAACACTTTTCTTGCGAAGTAAATGGGAATTGACTAGAGCATGCATAATGCGTTTTTTATTTAATTCGATAACATTTTATCTTATATTAGAATTCCGAATCTGACCTTAAGATTCTTTCTAAATTTCTTCTTTTTAAATGCTACTTTCGATAAATAGGACTATTACAATAAAATTATCTGCCCCTTCAAGATCTAATATTAAAATATTTTATGAAATATGAAAGGTAAAGAGAAAATTAGCAAATCTTTGTTAGTCCTATTACATCATTACGTGTATCAAACAATAATAACAAATATAAAACATGTACATTTGATATCGTTCTTTTATTTTATAATAAACTTTACGTTATTTTTAGTTTGGTATTCATACTTATAATTTTTAAATTTTACATTGATATAAAAATGAGAAAATAAGAAAATGATAGAATACCTTATATAAATTATTTTAATTTACATAATCTTATTTGAAACACATTGTATTAAGAAAAATAAAAAAAATGAAAAAATTACGAAGAGCTACAAAGATGCCATGCAATTTTGAGAGGACAGCAATTGTTAGGTCTTGCGAAGTCTTTGATTCTGCTCCAAAGCATCGTGCAAGAACAGCCCCAACCAGTCGTGGTGGTTGTGCTGGAAAATAAATCAGCTTAAATGACATTCAAATGGGATCCAAAGGTGGTCGAGTCGGCAGCCCGTTGTGGGTTAGCCCCTCAATAAGGAGAAGAGGAACGTGAGTTTTCGAATAAGGAATATAAAGCGCAATAAAAACAAAATGGCTGCGTTTGTTTTCTTATTCCCCACCCGTGTCTCGTTATTCTGCATCGTACAAATTTCGCTGAAACTGAACAAGTTTATTTTGACACTGAGCTAAAACAATTAGTTGCCACATCGTTACGTATTCCAAATGAGTTGAAAATGAACACGAATAACCGTAAAACTGTCATTATATTCACGAATCTGTGTGAATGTGAATTGTATTAAAACAGAAATGTATCGGGAGGTAATTTATAAATTCAATCCGTATTTGTACGCGGCTCTTGTTTGATTACGTACCGATCGCATTACACTTTTAAATGTTTTAACGTAATATTTAATAGCAAGACACGTACAAGGATGTCTTTAATGTGAGAGACCTTAGAACAAAAGTAAGTTAAAACCAGCCAAGTTTGAATCGGACTCATGCATATAGAGTACCGTACCGGCAAAAAGAATCAGTTACAGGGACAACAGAAATGCATAATCTGTGAAACTGAAAATTATAAAAATGAATTGAAAAACATTAGCAATTTGTAGTACACCCTAGAAGCCGTTCGAGATAGCAAGTTATATACAAATCATTATACAAACAAATTGGGCAAAATATGTCAATTGTTTTAGTAACGAAAAACAAAACCGACCTGTAATATCTCGCTCTGTTTTCATTTTATAATTGATTTTCAGGAGTTCTCGACATATGTCCGGAGCCCAAGATCCAATACCAATGAAATTAATATGGGGGCCACATGGGAAGCACCAGCTTTGAAATAAAAAAGACAAAAGTTATGTATAAGCTATATTATTGTAAAGTTTCATTCAAATCCATTCAGTAGTATTTGCGTGAAGGAGTAGCAAACATACAAACTTTCAACTTCATAATATTAGTAAGGATATACCTTTTTGGTATAAATAGCTCGCATCATGCATAATGTATTTACTCACTCACTCTCTCTACTCCTTCTGTTTGAATCGTTCAGTTATTGTAACTATCTTCCGCTAATTATATCAGTTGCTTTAAAGTTCCGAGTGTTATTTATTAAAAACATAGACCAAGTAATAGTCCTCGATTAGTCTATTTTTGTAAGTGGAACAGGACAACTTAAGTTTACACCGCACCCAATTCAAACATTATCAGCAAATCTAAAGATAAACGGTAAAAGGACACTTCCATTTCTCTAAATCAATTTAACCAGTAGCCTATGTTTGATCCAGGGGTTACAATGTAACCCTCGATTAAGTTGTGTGTTTACAGGGCTTCCCTTTATTCCGGATAACAAAAACAAATAAAAGCTGTCTCGATCGATTTACAAATTAGCCGCTCCACTAATAGCGCCATCTAGCGAAATTGCGCGAACGGTCTGAAAGCTAACGTGGACACATTTCCTCCACAGCCACCTCGGTATTCTGGAAAGATTTACGATTCAATCCGGTAAAGCGTCTATATGATTAACGTTTCGCAGGTTCGATTCCCGCAGAGCGCCGAGTTTTTTTCATGAATCTAGAAAAATTCACGTTTTAAAGAGCAAAAATATTCACGAAAACTTTTAATATAAAAGTCTTTAAATAAAACTAGAAGTGAATTCTCGTATAATTTGTCCTTTAGAAAAACTTTATAGGTTTTTCGTTAAGTATTCTGGGCACACGATGAGGCTTTTACAATTCCCTTGCTAAGTAAATTCAAGTCTACAATAGAATGCATAGTAGTTTTGTATTTAATTCAAACATTTTTGTCTCCAATATTTCTAGTCCCGGATCTTACCTTTCGTGCCGTGCTCTTGAAATGTTTCTTTCGCATCATTCATGCAAGTCATTTTAATTTGACGACCCGAATGGCGTAGTGGGTAGTGTACCTGTCTCCTGCGCCAGAGGGTGTAGGTTCGATGCCCACTACTGGAAAAGTGTTATGCGATGAACATAGTGTTTTTCTAGTGTCTGGGTGTTTATATGTGTAGAATATGTATTTATTTACAAAAGAAAAGTATGTTTAAGTATGTTTATTAGTTATCTAGTACCCATAGTACAAGCGTTGCTTAGTTTGGGACAGAGAACGTTGTGTAAAATGTGTCCTAAAATATTTATTTATTTATTATTATTTGTTTATTATAATGGTAGTTTTTAATTAGAGGGAATAAAACATGACAGAAACCTACATCAATATTAGTGTTCAAAATCGACATCGACGAAAATCTCAACGTATTTATCCATTTTGTTTTTATTGCATTTTAAGCAATGATTGCCGCTTACAATTCGCTGGTACTCCGTTTGTCGAACTGACCCTTATTTTCCCCTGCTTCAGCTGCCTAACAAATAGCATGTTTCATAGCAATAAGCTGTATACTTCGATAACTTTACTGATATGGTGACTCCATGGCGCAGTTGCCAATGTATTGACTTCGGCGTCGGGGGTCGTGGGTTCGATTCCCGCACGGGTCAACTATTTGTGTGACCCACAGATAGTTGTTTCGCATCTGGGTGTTTGTACACGTGCAATTTATGTCCTAAAGTAAGGGCAATGTTTTAATACTAAAACTTTACTGATATAACGTTACAATTATTATTACATAATATATTAATATGTGCCGTGCTATTACTTTCACTTTATTGAAACACAATTCACTTCGAAGTACTTAATCTACTTTACTTGCTTTTACTTTTACTGTTTGCTAGAAAATAAAGTTATCTGTTGTTAAAAGTTCGATAGGCGATTACAAAATAAGTACATGTGAAATAGATATGGGGAACTTTAATTTTTATTTTAAAGATAATCTGCCCACTTGAGATGCCAGGATTTTAACCTGTCCCTTTCTAAGTCTAACGACTAACTTATCTAATCGTTTTAAGATATGGGTGACAATTATTATTCCATTGTTTTGAAAACTTTTTGCGTAAAGTGCCGCATATGTTTGAGATTGAAAGGGTTAGAAATTAAATACACCGTCATTTGTTTCCCGAAAAGAACCGCATGAAAATACATAATTAATCCGTACTGAGGCAGGACAAAGTTTTGTTAGTTAGCAAAGTCGAATCGTACGTTTGGAATTTTAATGAAGCTGCACATTCTTCCGGTAGCAATCATAACAACTGACGTTAACTAGATGTCGGAATGGAGAAAAGTTATTCATTGAGGTACACGCGTATGCACTGAATTGGAAATTTACTTATTTATATAGACCTTTTTAGAAATCATTTCTTGTATTTACAGATTTCGGGATCGGGAATTAAAACCAAATATATACGGTGGTAGGGCCACGCAGCAGCCTCGGCTGTTGCACAAATGGACAGGTCCGTCCGGGTAAGTACCACGACCTCACAGAAAACCAACGTAAAGTGGAAGTATAACAAATACTTTCGCGTTTCGACTGGTGAGTGAGGTAGCCGGAGCCTAATTTTCAAAAGGTTGTCAACGCATCTGTAACCCTCGGGTGTAGCAGATGTCCATGGGCGGCGGTATTCACTTAACATCTCATGAGAAATTTCATACTCCGACGTCGGCGCATTTTTCGTAAAAAGGGGAACAAAGTTTTTCCTTCACGTATTAATATATAGATAAGATACCGGAACTTTTCATATTTCCCGAATGAAGCATATGCAAGAGAGCAATTAAAAACTAAATCAAGCAAAGTTAACTTCGTTAGCAAAGCTGAAACATATTTACGGAGTCTTAATGAAGACGCACATTGTTCATAATAAGTGAAGTTCTATTTAATTACAAGAGGACAGAGCGGACAGAAAGATCTTCATTGTATCATGTTGTAACTCGCACCCACCTCTTTATTGTGTATATATATAATTAAAGTTATATATATTTCTGCCCCGTTATATGGAATAAATCATATAACATCATTACGTGACCAGGATAAATTATTGATCTTTCTATAGGATCTTTCTAAAGGTAATAATTAGCCGTATAAATATTATTGTGATCGTCATGTTCGGTAGGACCGCATTTACGTTGTGTTTATTTAGTAACTTGATTCTTTTAGGTGGATCTTGGATAGATAAATATTCACTAGTTGTGGTATAAGCCAGAGATCATGTCAGATTGCTTTCTTATTATGTAACCCCGACTCGCTTGAGACGGGCTCAGAGTATATAGTATACTCCCTCTCACGCTTGTAAAGGGCTCGACAATATAATTGTAAACTAATATCCCTTCTCTCTTGAAAAGGGCTCACATCAATTTCACATACCCGATACAAGTCAACAGCTCCCCCACATTTTAAAAAAAATGTAGGGAAGGCAGACGGCTCCATGAAAACACTCACCAACGCCGTGTGCGGTGAGCGCCAACCAACATATTGCGCCCCCCCCCAGAAGAGGGACAAAAAGTTGGGGAAAGGACCGAAATCCATTGCAAAGCTGTTTTACCAGCATAAAGAGGGCTTGGCCCCTTGGCAGTGCGTAAGCACAAACTTTGACCGAAGTCGCGCATGTCAATGCGTGTAAACGTCATACAAGCCGACGACAAATCCAGTCTTCGTGAATGTACGTCAATACGGTTTTGGGCATGTGTTAAAGATCAGGCACTCTGGCCCTATGATATAATAAGCCCTCCGTAAGCGCCACCACTTTTGCCAGATCGCCGCGACTGCAGACGTGATTGTTAGTGTTTTGGCATCACCACCATTAAAAAGGTTAGCACGACATTTCGTCGCAGAGCGCGTAGCCCCAAGGGTATGGTTAAAAACGTTGCACGGCATCGCCGCAGCCTTGAGAGGTTTTCTCCCGCCAGCTACCATCCACATGAGGCAAACGCATATGCTCCACCAACCATTGAAATAGTCAGATATAGCCATAGTTGTGATTTTTATGTTTAGCCATCAGAAGGGTTTATAATTGGCAACATACAATTATTTGACAGTGTCTCTGACGTTGAGTATAATGTATTTTCGATCAAGTTTGTCTCACCCACCAGCAAGTTGCCATTATTCGTTCGAAAGGTGGGAACTTTACTGAGATTCGTTAATAATGATAAAACGTATAAAGAGGTCAGACAGTCTGCAGTTCCGTCATCAGGAACCCGACTTGGACAAATCTACTGAGATGTGCATCAAACCGAGACGCAGACTCGGCCATTATGAATAGCGTCGTCTCCCAAGCAAATGTCGCAAGACGCAATGTCACCAAATGCAACATGCATCAATACAACTATCGCAGGTCAACACGCCAACATACAGCCTATCCGCATACACAGCAGACATCATCACCTCGAACCTCCGTCAACCAGAATCATACGATGCAATGATATTAGGCGCAGATCACCCCGCAAATACCACAAGACGCATTACTGCATATAGCCGCCCGCATCAATGTGACTATCGCGTAGGTGGCACACCCTCACACCACACCAATATAACTCCAATCAACTTCGGCTCCAAAGTTTAGAATATACTCGGAACACCGGAACAACAAGTGTCCAAACATACTCTTTCACGATCCGAATGATAGTCGACGTATCATAGCGTAAACACTAAGACGCCAACCACCAACGGACCCCCACCCAAGCCAAGTAATAGCCAACGTATCATAGTGGAATACACTAAGACGCAAGCCACCACCAGACTCCCCAAAGTCAGATGATCAGTCGACGTATCATAGTGCAACACACTAAGACGCCAACTACCACCAAACTCTTACTATGCCGAATGACAGCCAACGTATCATAGTGATGGTCACTAAGACGCCAACTACCACCAGCTATCGATGATATGTCCACCACTGAAGACATATCCATTCATGGTTCCACGTTTACCGTAGACCATATCGTCGTACAGAAGTACCACGCAACTCCATAGTAATATGTCTTATAAAGTCCCAAGTCATTCATTGCTCTTCATTATATTTATATATTTATTATTTTTTCTCTGAGCCTTCACATATTATTACTTTTATCCATTAGACCTTACTTCCATATGATATTGGTATGGGACGTTCATACAATGTACTTTGACTATAGTACTAAGAGTCGCGATCGACCTCTGTACTTCCATATGTGCGGTCATACAAATGTGTCCCCGCACGGTACATAATACTTCCCTTAGAAATCACTAAGTATGGAATTGTATTTAATGGACATAATAGTGATCGTATCTTGCTATATTTTTAATAAATATCCTTTTTTGAGTATTTTAAGTGATTTTTAACTATTTTTTATCAATTTTTCGTAATATCATTTTCTCATACTAACACTTATATTTCTTTAATTTAAGTATATGTTATTAACTTTTATTGTGATTAAACGTTCTTAAACGTTTTATTTTCATCTTAATTGATCTTTATTATGACTAATTAATAATAATATTTATTATTATTAATAGGTCGTTACAATGTGTACAGTTGTAAATAGATCAAATATAAATAGGCAGTAAAAATCACGTGACTACGTGAGTAATTTTAACCTAGGTTTTCTTATTAAGACTCATCTAATCTCTTATAGACGTTAAGTATTTAAGTATTTGTTATTACTATACTCCATAGAGTATCTCGTTCACGGGGCGCTGTTTACGCTTCTACAACAAAATTTCAGTTGATGCGCAAATCCTGTCTATTAACAGGTTTAAGAAATTTGACAAAAGCAGGATACCTATAGAGTTTCTTTCGCCTGTTTCGTCTCCCGTAACAAAAACGGTACCACCGTTTCGTAATGAGACTCCTATGTCGGTGTCGGTATAGAAAAATTACTATCGAAAGACGAAATTAATATTTTCTTATTTCTCAGATCTAATGTCTCACTCAGATTGACTTGCAATTAAGTTTTCCTATCGCACACCGAGCACTAACACTAAAATTTGTGAATTTTCAATTTGTGACATTTAATTAAAACCAAATCCACAACATTTCATAACGACTCCATATTTTTCTTACTGGCATAAAGCACGAACCAAGCAGATTGTTACATATATTTGCAGTCTTACATTCTTGATCACTCAAACCGGTAGTTGTGTGTTTTTCATTAAACATTGTTTTATTTATTCAAATTTTCGCTTCTTTGTTTCGGACAATAAATTCATAAATGCGATATCGGATATCTCTGAGGAATAATATTAATACACAAATCTTTATTTTCTTGTATTTGAGTAAATTTTTATGGATAACCAAAAAAGTAAAAATAGGTCAACCAATGAAACTTTTCGTTTTCAACATAAGTACTATATTCCAAAACATCATAGTTGTTTCAATGTAATGTGTTTAACTTCAAATGTAACTCTTTAATGTGTGAATTACCCAAAAAAAAAAAACGTCATGAACAAAACGCCATCGTGATGAATACCCGCGCTTTTCGACGTGCGAAAACGTTGTGGAAATTTTAGAGTGAATTTCGTTTGAGCGCTTTCAATAAATCACCACAGTAATGGTCAGCTTTCACGCGAAGCGATCCTGTAAAATTGCTTATATGCACAGGACTGTGCTATTGAACGACCATTCATTATGCCATAAGAAAATTCACTTGAAAATGCTTGACCGAGGGAAGCGTTTGTGGTATTAAGTTCCTGTAAATCTGTTTTTTTTTTTTCTGGAATTCTGGAAAATCTAAAAATGTATTAATGAAAGTACCGTTAAAACATTTTTTTGATTCTCAAAGAGTAGTTGGTTCTTACCATTTGTGGAGTTAAACACACTTCTACAAGATTTAGGGATGTATAAATTCGACTATGAATCTCTTATACAGAAGAAACAATAAGAACATTTAAGGACACATAGCTAATGTAAAGCAATATAAGATTTGACAAACCATATATTTTTGAAAGGGAATACAAGTCTATAGAAAAGAAAAAGAATATTTCCGTTTTAATAGAGAATATAATGGGGGCTTTACCACCAACTATACTAGAGACTAGAGAGAACTATAGAGACATATCACTAGCTAAGTAATCAATAAACAAAATTGATAGTCATCTATAATTTTCGAGAAAAAAACGTATTTAAATCTTGTTATTTTCACTAAGAAAGTCCGCCATTTTACTATTGTCAACATTTTCACATTTAAAAACCTTCCTTACGAAACTGTTTTACAACACTGTCTTGTCCGCCCTTGAAACATTCAATTTTTTTTACAAGAATTCATGATAACACAAAAATTAAAAAGTACTGAAATCGTTCAGTACTTTTTAATTTTTTGTAAATTTTCATCCTCCGACGCGAGGTTCTGGCTCCGCCTTTTTATGTTCACTCTAGGGGTAGGGACCACAAGACCACGTGGAGTCGGGGTGCTCTGTGTCGAATCTGTGACTCATTATGAATGTAACTTAGTCCATTTTTATCATAGATTTATAAAAATCATGTATAAAACAATCAGCTTGAGTTACGTAAAGTCGAATTTAATTTAAATCAGTTTATAATACACCGTGATAATATTAAGGGCTTTTAACAAAAAGATTTTATAAAATTTGTAATCGAGTTTCGAAATCGATATTAGCATATTGGCTGTATCAATATTTTAGTGCCAAATCGCATATCAAATTTATAACCAAAAGTATTTCCCGCTCATTTTATATTAATCAAATATGTATTTACCTACGTTATTGTATTAGTCTTATTTTTTTAATAAAAATTTATTCCAATTGGAATCAAATCGTTCCGTGCTTTTAAATTTTTCGTGTTATCATAAATTCTTATAAAAAAATTGGAATGTTTTAAGTGTCGACAAGACAGTGTTTTACGGAAGGTTTTAAAATGTGAAAATGTTGATAATAGTAAAATGGTGGATTTTCTTAGTGAAAAAAACAAGATTTAATTGTTTTTTCTCGAAAACTATGAGTGACTACCAAATTCTACTTCTTGATTAATTTCTAAGTGATACGTCTCTATAGTTCTCTATCGTTTAAATTTTTCTTCTGTTTGCTATATAAAAGTAGTGGGCTGCTGAAATTTTACCCTATGGGTTAATCGGAAGGGTACAAAGTAAAAGTATTGTGCTAAATAATGTAATCTAAATATCTACTTTCAGTTTCAGTACCTGGAGGACTGAGCTTTGCTCATTTTTTTTTTTGTAAATCGTGTATTTTGGAAAAAAAATAAAAAATAAAGAAAGCAATGATGTACAGAAAAAATTAAAAAAAAAAGTGTGCAAATGATCGTGACACGAACCGCCTTCTGTTTAGGGGCCGCCCTATTACCGACCGAGCTATTATAACATTTTTTTCCATGAAAATAGACATTCCCTAAAAACAGGGATAAAAGGACATTTTCTAAAAATGAAACTTAGCTAGATGGATTTTTCGAGAATTGCTCGTTTAAAGGTATTAGATGTGCAAGATAAGCAAAGTCCTTACTGTTTAAAAGTCAACAACTCACATGCATCTTTTCAAGTATTCCAGACAGCCTTGGGCGGCGGAGGCCACTAGCAAAACCTCATACCACTGACCAGTATAATCGTATACTTATTTTGACCGGGAATCATTGAAAAATTATTAACAAAAAAAATAATTACTTATAATTTATTTTATTAGTCGAAAGATTTCAAATATTTTATATGTATTCTGCTATTAAAATATCCTCAACTAAATTCATTTACAATGACACTACAGGTCTCTTCGTTATTTTAATGATCACTTTCATTAATAACAGATTTTTTGATAAAATATTTTGAGAGGAATGCTCTGATTTCAATCCTCGGCATTTGATATTCAATCCACGTGTGTCATTGATGGTGATTTCCCTTAGGCTTGATGTTGGAAATGGAAAACAATGTTTGTCTGAGCAATAAAAATCCAATCGTCTCATATCAAAATTATTAATTTTTATTTGTCAAAAATTGGCACTGTTCAACCATAAATATAAACTTCGTAATGCAACTTTTTTCCCCTGTCGCTTTTCATGCGCAGGTTCACGAAGCTGAAGCCAACGCCGCCGGCCGTCACGTTAGCAGAGGCGCCAGAATTAGTTACATCGTATGCCAGAATGCCCTGGAAATAAAACGAAACGAATAAATCACTCACGTCTTTTAGGACCTACGGTCTCGATAAAGATAAAATATACAACTCAGCTTGTGTATTCTAAAACCTATACCGTAGACTGGAGATACAAATGCAGACAGTGATTTTGCACATAAAAAGAAAAAATCAACAAATTATCTAAAAAACAGAAATATAAAGTGTGAAATATATTAACCAATAATGGCCAATATAAATGATAGAAACACAAAAGTAACGTTCACATGCTTCACTTAGTGGGTTTATCGCAACGAACATATACCACTGAACATAAGATCGGATTCTTAGGTTCCAGATCATAGAAGTACGGTCAAAATTTTAAAGTCAGTTGAAGGAATAGTTCAAAGCTGAAGGAAAGTACCATGCTTAAAAGTAAAAGCTTGGGTTTAATTTCATGATGAATGTGAATAATGATGCACTTTACAGTAGCAATTGTTCATTAACAATGAACAGAGACTTAGCTTGGCTACATAGGTCAGGACAGATAGCAGACATGCGCTGTTAAATTACATGATCCCGATGGCCAGTTGATGTTGGGGAAAAGAGCAATGTTCATCATCTCTCTCTTCTATCGCCCATCTTTCTATATACAGGTTGATTTTTTAGACGAAGTACATACTTTATCATAGAGCGTTCCATAATTCAAAAAAATATTAATATTTTATTTTGACCATACCAGGAAAATATCAATTCAAATGTTGCTTGTTTATCCCGTTATTAGTGGTCTTTTGATAGTTTTAGTTAATATGCGTTCGGCGAAAAGTTTTAGTACTCGTCAACAAGTTATTTCATTGAGACGGTAAGGCAAGAATTTCTTAAGTTGTTAAAATCATCCCGTATATGTATTAACTAAAATGTTTTCCGTGCTGTGTGGTGTGACGTCTTCCTTTTGGAACAATTATATGTGAGATTCGTACCATCTCTCTTAGCTAACGTAACCCTGTAGGAGGGCCGCAATATTCTTCGCTTTTGTACGATTTTGCAGGTCCGTCCGGGGATTTATCACGTCCTCATAGAAGACCGGCGTGAAATAGAAGTGTTGTACTTCTGCGTTTCGTCTGGTAAGTGAGATAACCGGGTCCACTTTATTAAACGGTGGCAATGCACCTGCAACCCTAAGGGTGTTTCAAATATCGAATATCTGAGGACGTTGGATATCCTTTAAAATCCGGTGAACATCCAGCTCGCTTGCTACCTTCTCACATAAAAAACAACGTACACGTTACACGGCAAATAAGCGATATAAGATAAGAGAAACGGGGTAATGAATTCCCACTTACCTCAATGAAACCGTTTCTTAAACGACTGTATGGAATCGTGATGTTCGCAGTTGTGATAGTCTTCTGAAAGGTTTTCGGTTTCTCCTGGACAGTGCGTTGCAATACTAATTGTCTCTGTACACTCGTGCCGATAAAAGTATGGGAACATTCCACTATAACGACAGCCGCGATCAAAAGCCCGACGGTGAAATATCTCATTTTGCACAGCAATGTCTATGCAGTTCGTGCAGCAAAATGTGACTTAGCCAGTGTACTTGTGTGTTATATATAATAATTTCATTAATTGTCAGCCTTTTAATGATTTTAACGTTTAATTTTTAAAATAATTTATAGCAATCAACCAAATATTAGATCCCATTTGTTGTGGGTTTTTACGACTGACACTCTCTTATCTCATCCGTTAACGTTAATAAATAATGACGCTAAATATCTTATTATTATTATTATAAACTTTGCTATTACGATGATGAGACGTAACGGTACGTTGAAGAAATGGAAAATGGCAAAAGAAGGTTCACGTAAATTATAATTTTACATTTTTATGCTTTAGGTTCATGGACTACATGGCTAAGCTCATCGAATTCACAACTTTCCTAATGATTTCGGGGCCTGGTAAGATAAATAGTACTTTAAGTATCATTATTAGACGCGTACGTCTACAGGCGTGTTTCGACTTACTTGGGTGTGTGGAGTCAAAGTGGTACAGTTGAACCTGGCCTCAAACGGTCGTCGTTTGCTTGAGAAACACAAAAATATCAACAATATAAGTTAATAACTGAAAGGGAAAATGGGTAAAATATATATATATATAATCAGATATAAACTATAATATTTATTCTTAAAAAAAAGAGCTGTCCGAGCAATCTATAACATCGGAGCCCGGAATACATTTAGAGACCTTTTTAAAGAGATTAATATACTCACTGTTGCGTCTCAATAAATTTATTGTAATATTTTGTATGTTAAACATAATATTAATAATTATCGAAAGAATAGTGACAGACATAAACTAAATACTAGAAATAAGGACGTTTCGTCTACAAAAAGTAAACAGGTCGTTCATGGGGCAAAGTGTGCGCATGTATAATAAAATCCCACAGTCGATATTAAGTCTGCCACTTGACGAATTTAAACGAAAAGTTAAAAGTAAACTTATGGCTAAAGCATACTATACTATTGCTGAATATCTTGACGACGCCAATGTGTGGGGTTAATACTGTTGATACTCACGTAGGCTAAAACAAGACTATTATACCTGTAACATTATATTGTAAACTGACCTTTTAAAAAAAAGAGCAACTGTTGAGTTTCTTGCCGGTTTCTTCGCAACAGAAACTGCTTTCCGAACCGGTGTTAACTTACGAACATTTTAATTAATTTCCTTGTAAAATTTCGACGTTTCATAAGAACGCGCAAGCGTCTATGTGAATAAAGATATTTTATTATTATTATTATTATATATATATATATATGTGGTTCACACAAATTCTTGTCCCTTGTTGTAGTCAAACCTTCGACCCCCGGCATCGTTGTCTTCCTTTTTGTATGATTGTGGCTAAAGATGTGTGAGGTCTAGCGTTATCATGATGATAAGCCACACCCCTTCTGTTGATTAATTTCGGCCGCTTTCTCTCAACTTCTTGCTTTAATCTCATCAGTTGTTCGCAGTAGAGGTCAGAATCGATGGTCCTGCCTGGCGGTAACAGCTCATAATGAATAATGCCCTCCCAATCCCACCATACACACAGCATTACCTTCTTGCGCGATAACCCGGGTTTTGCCAGAGTCTGTGAAGCCTGACCAGAATTTGACCAAGACCTTTTTCGCACATCTTGTCGTACGTGATCCACTTTTCATCACCAGTTATCAGGTTTTTCAAAAATGGTTCGGTTTCATTACGTTGTAATACAGAATCACCAATGAGTACACGGTTCATTGGGTTTCTTTCAGTGAGCTCATGACGCACCCAAATATAGAGCTTTTTTGCGTACCCATCTTATTTCAAATACGCCAAAACTGTTTTGTGATCAATTCTCAGTTCTTCTGCTACATCGTTACTACCTATATGCCGATCTTGCTCCTTTTTCAAAAATGGCATCCATTTTCTCCCTAACAGGGTGCCCAGAGCGAGATGCATCTTTGACTTCAAAATTTCCGGATTGAAAACGCTTAAACCAAATTTGTGCTACTCGTACAGACACTGCACTAGGTCCATGAACATCATAATTTTTCTTCGCGGCTAGTGTTCCATTTTTACCTTTTCGGTAATAAAATTTCGAAAGTAAGAACAGTAAGAAAAACAAATGAAAATCAGACATTTTTCTATTTTGAATTTGGAATTATATTTTTTAAAATTTAAACTTTTTAATAAACTAAAACTAAAACCAGACAGATAACAAATGGTATAGCCAAAGAGATTACATTATAAGTTTATACATACTATTTGCGAAAAGACTTTTTCCCGCACCTAATATAATAATCCTACTTAAAGTAATAAATTTCTAACAGTCAATCAACTCTTTAAACTAGTGAGTTTAAAGGCATAAAATTGAGCATAACAAATCTTTACATAACGTAGACGTAGGACAGAACTGAGCAAGGATTGTTAAAAACTATGTTATCTCCTGATGTTACAAATTATCTAAAAATAGTAAATCATAACGACGTAAATTATGTGTTTCTTTTTCATACATAGTTATGTAGTTAATAGAAAAATTCTGGAACATCAGTACAAAACAAAGTCGTAAGTACATTTCAATAAGGGATATTATTTCTATTATTTTGTACAAAATTTCCATTAGGTTTTTGCATTTACTATGCGTACGATTGTGTACTGTGAATTCATAAAATTTGGGAAGTTGAATTTGAAATATTTAATTGAAATAGCGGGCTAGCCAGTATATAAGGGTCCAAATATTTCACGTTACATAGAAGGAACGGTGGAGGCACGTACATGCGTCACGTTGACGCGACTAGCATATGAAGTGCTTTATTATTTACTACGCGACTGCAATATACAAATGTCCGGCTGCAAAGCATTATTTTATTGCGTCTGTGTTTATTTAAAACACATAAAAGGTTATAGAATATACGTCGTTAGGTCAGAGAGAGTACCGAGCCATAACATCGTTTCAGAATAATTGCATTAGGTAGTATTATAATGGTTTTTTGTTCCTTTGATTAGGCACTCTTCATGCCGTAACTATCATATATTTCATTCTTTCTCTTATTTCATCGTAGATTTTTAGTAAGGCCACACAGCTGCTTTCTACCATTGTATGATTAGGAAGGCTTATCCTGGAAAGAACCATAATTGTTCGAAAGCATAGGCTTATTATTTTTCCTGAATCTCACCACAAGGATGTGCGTTATTAATGTTATTGTTGTTTCAAGACTTCGTACATCATTTTTTTGATATTCAGGTAACATTTAGGAAATAATAAAGCTTATAACGTCATACTATAAGTCTCTGTCTCCAAATGCATTCAATTCACAAGAATCATAAAGTAGTGGTCATTACTGTTATTTGGTTGGATTCATAATTGTAATATGTTAACTTAAATTCGCACCTTCCCCTTTTTGAAACTAACAAATACCTTTATTTTAAACACGCTTTTATTATCTTGGCATCATTAATAAAAAACCAAAAAACAATTTTTGTGAATAACCATTTCTTTACAAATGATACCTACATTAAAAAATATGAGTAATATATTTTTCAATATATGGAAGTACATATTAGTATAACATATAGGTGTTCGTGAACACTCATTATATTGTTTGAAATCGTTTTTATTACTGTAGGTACCAATTCCACTGGTTGTACCGTAATAACTTCATCAATAATAATTATAATTGCAATTGACGTCGTTTAACCGCAAATCTTAATTAATGATTACATTGCAAATGCCAATGGAACCGTCAACATAGTCAGTACTTAATTTCAATAAATATAATGTATCTATGTAATATGGTTCTATTATATTAGAACACATGTCATCTGTCAGTACTATACTAAATTATTATTTATGCAAATAACAATTTAATTAGTCCCATAAATTAATAATTAATGTTTTATTTTAATTTTTTTAATAATATATACACAAATAATTATCTGTATTTCATATAAAACTGCCCACAGAGAAACATTATCTATGGTCTATGCAAATGCTTCTTTTGCGGGAATCGAATCTGCAACGAAGAGAAATCAAATAAGGCAACGCACTCTTGATACACACACGTCTGATTGTAGTTTCTGTTTTTTAGTAGTTAGTATTAGTCAAGTTTTAACATTCAATTAATATTTAAAGGGTAAACTGTGGTGGGGCCTCGAAGAAAAGCACTATTGTTGTTTAAATACCGACATGAATTTTAAGTATTATACTATATTGCGTTTCGTCTGGTGAGTATAGTAATCTGGGCCCTTCAACCCGACATGAATCTCATCGACCCGGTTGAATAAGGGCACACAGGCACGTCGTACACACCGGGGTTTCTTCACAACACCATACCCACAGTTAGCTAACTTGCAAGTTATTTCATCCTGAACTACGAGCACGGCTAAATTTCAAAACCCGCGGGTTCTGGCTAGCCCACCGGTTCTGCGTCAGATGAAGCTTTAATAGTCTCGGGACTGAAAGCAAAAACATCAGTTAATACAAGATACAAGACGGCTAAATTAACACGTACACATGGTACACCGGCGTTCCACGGGGATACTCACCGCCCCCAGCCGCCAATTGATACAGTCAACGTACATTTTTTTTTTTTTTTATTTCATTTAAGACACCAACAGTATACATATTTACACAACTTACAAAAATATTTGTATATGTCGCCGCAGCGATTATTTGGCTTTTAAGTTAATTTAAAATCGTAATACAGAATATCAATGTTTATATTTAGAAAACAAGTTTGTTAATTCATAAATTTAGTTTTAATTATTACAAGAAATGATTATTCTCAACTACATGATTAAAAGTTATATTTACTAGAAAATCAATAACTAAATCCTCATCTTAATTTAGTAAATAAATACTACCTTAATTTAAACATTTAATTTATAAGTAACAGTTTTGTCTCACTAATACAGTCTCAATACGATTCCGTATTTCAACCATTTGAATGTCCATACTGTTGTTTATTTGTGAAATTGCTTAAATAACTTTTGAATAGTTTTAAAACATTACTATAAAACTATGGAACTTTTATAACAATTTATTCGTTAATAACAACTTTAATTCATTTATAATAGTTTCATAAAGTTGTAAAAATACTGTGCGATTATAACGCCACCTGGCGATTCAGTGGCGTTGACATTGTAAACTGTGGTACCTAAAGTGCTTTGAGTGGAGAGCTCACTTCGAAGCTGACTTTTGAAGAGAAAACATTGTAAGTAAAATCTGTGTCAGTTCAATAAAAATAATTATTATTTTTGTACTTTGTTTATTTGTTACTTTTTGCCCTAACCCTTATGTTTAAAGTATTGATGTAATCACTTCGTTTATAAGAATTTAATAAAGTATTTGGTTGTGTAGTTTGTAAATAAAACTTGCTTAAGTATATTGGAACTGATGACTTTAGGGTCAGCAGTTCTGTTTCCTTTTTTTTAATAACTTTGAAGTGAAATTTCCGATATCAGAAGTGGGATACGTAACTACCTACATTTTTCTGTCCGTGATAATTTTTATTTTCAGATTCGTTCTACGATTAATCGAATTTAACTTCGTGCCACAATGAACGGACAACAACATAACGTTTCGACAACACCATGTGCGATGTATCCATCATGCACACCAGGCGATTCCGAAGCAAGTGCCGCCAGCAACTTGCCTGTGGCACCTCAACAACAACAGGGCGGTAACGTACCACCTGATTTTTATTTACATATGATTTCTATGATGCAAAGTATGAGTGAACGGCTCTCAAAGCAACCTGAAAGGATTAAAATTACCGACGTATTTTTGCCTTCATACGATCCGGACGGTAACGTCGGTGTTCGCGAGTGGTGTACCCACATTTCCACGGCAATGACTAATTATGATCTCAGTGATTATGATATCCGTATGAAAGTGGCTAGCCTTCTAAAAGGTCGTGCTAAAATGTGGGCTGATAACTGGCTTGTCACAACTTCTACTTGGGATGAGCTGCGTCAGAATATTATTACTACATTTGAACCTGAAAATCGTTATTCACGGGATGTGTTAAGATTTAGGGAACATAACTATGACCCTTCTAAGGACATTGCAGAGTTTTTATCTAAATCATGGATTTTGTGGAGACGTATTACCAAAGATAAGCTCGATAATAACGATGCAGTCGAAGCTGTAATAGGAACAATTAGTGACGAACGTCTCAGGATAGAATTAATGAATGCCAGAGCTTCCTCAGTGCCTGAATTAATTTCTGTTGCCTCATCCATTCGAGTGAAGCGCTCTGTTCAGCAAAATTTCGGTCAACCCCAATCTAAACGGTTACAATACGCTATCGATAACCGTAATGTTCCATATTGTAACTTGTGTAAAAAGTCTGGTCACGCTTACCGTGATTGTCGCTATAAGAATACACAAATAGATTTAGATAAGCGGACAACCGAGAAAACTTCTGCCGCACCAGCGACATCCGTTCCTAGGCATAGTGATATTAGGATTTGCTCATTCTGCTCGAAGCCCGGACATACATTTGATACGTGTTACCGCCGCGAAAAACATATCACGTCCAATGTCAATTCGGTAATTAGCAACAAGTCAATTTTGAATAATATGCGTATGCGGATAGGAGATGTTACAATTGATACCGTCTTTGATAGTGGGGCCGAATGCTCCGTTATGCGAGAACATATCGCGAATAAATTACCGGGAAATAGGCGACAAATAGTAAATTATTTGCGAGGTATAGGTCCTTTTCCGGTGATATCTACTAGCATGCTGACGACGATATGCGTTATTGATAATATTAGTGTAGAAATTGAATTCCATATTTTGCCGGACTACGATTTGACATCTGATGTATTGATAGGTGCCAATTTATTAACCGGAACAGGATTAAGCGTAATTGTGACTCAAAACACCGCGATCTTGTGTTTCTCGCCCCGCATTATGCACGTTAGGTCGAAATCAGATTTATTTCACGGACTTAATCATGACTTAAGGAACGACGAAGAGATTGATCAACTGCTTACGTTGCTTAATAAGTACTCCGATACCTTCACGCGTGGCTTTTCACAAAACTCGTGTTAAGACGGGCCAGTTGGAAATCCGTTTAAAAAATCCGAATAAGTTTGTCGAGCGTAGGCCCTATAGGCTAAGTCGAGTTGAACGTGAGAGAGTTAAAGAGATTGTTACAGAGCTTATTGACAACGATATAGTACAAGAGAGTAAATCCCCTTATTCGAGCCCGATCATTTTGGTGAAAAAGAAAAATGGCGATGACCGCATGTGTGTGGACTATAGGGAGTTAAACGCGAACACTATACGTGATCATTACCCTCTACCATTGATCGCTGACCAAATCGATCAGTTGGCTGGTGGGAAATACTACACGACTCTTGACATGGCATCGGGATTTCATCAGATTCCGATCGCGGCAGATTCAATTGAAAAAACTGCTTTTGTTACTCCGGATGGTTTGTTCGAGTATAAGACCATGCCGTTCGGTTTGTGCAACGCTCCTTCTGTGTATCAAAGATGCATAAATCGCGCTTTAGGCCCTCTTTTGAACCCAGGCAGTGCGGACGTAGCTCATAATGATAGTGTAGCTCAAGTTTATATAGATGACGTCATTAGTAAATGTCGTGATTTTTCATCAGGAATTGTATACCTAGAAAGAGTACTAATGGCACTACGTAAGTCGGGGTTTTCGGTTAACATAGACAAATGTCTTTTCTTTAAACAATCCATTGAATATCTAGGAAACGTCATAGAAAACGGTCAAGTTCGTCCGAGTCCGAAGAAGATCGAAGCGTTGGTGAAAGCCCCTGTACCGACTAATGTTAAACAGGTTAGGCAATTTAACGGCCTGGCAGGCTACTTCCGGCGCTTTATACCTAATTTCGCGAGAACTATGGCTCCGCTGTATCAATTGACTAAGCAAGGCACTAGGTGGCAATGGACTCATATTCACGAAGAAGCACGTCAAAAGATCATCCATCATTTAACTTCTTCGCCGGTACTTACGATATTTCAAGAAGGGGAACCAATTGAACTTTTCACTGATGCGAGCTGCCTTGGTTTCGGTGCAATACTCGTTCAAATCATTGATGGACGACAACACGTGGTAGGTTATTTCAGCATGCGTACGACTGACATTGAAAGCAGATATCATTCTTATGAGCTCGAGACTCTGGCAGTGGTTCGAGCAATCAAGCACTTTAGGCATTTTCTTTATGGACGTCAGTTCAGGGTGATTACCGATTGTAACGCGCTCAAAGCTTCCAAGCATAAGAGGGACCTGCTACCCCTCTATTATAGATGCTCTACATAATGGTGAACAGGTCCCCGGATATCATCTCGAAGGTAATGTTCTTAAATTTGAGAGACAAGAAGCTATCTTAGGTACACAAAAGTTGATTGTCGTGCCAAAGTCTTTCCAATGGAGCCTCATCAATACCTTTCACTGTTCTCTCAAACATCCAGGCTGGGAGAAGACACTTCATAAAATTAGAGAAACATATTACTTTGACAAAATGACTAGCACCGTTAAAGAATTCGTTGATAACTGTGTGGTTTGTAGAACATCAAAACAAACTTCTGGAGCAGCACAGGTACAATTACATCCTGTCCCCAAACCAACAGTGCCGTTCCAAGTTATACACATGGATATAACGGGTAGACTAGGCACCTCTGAAGAACAAGAGTATGTTGTGGTTACAGTGGACGCTTTTACAAAGTACGTATTACTTCGCTACACTAATGACAAAAGCCAATACAGCACTCTTGCAGCCCTAAAGCAGGTGGTTCACCTGTTTGGAGCTCCAGGGCAAGTCATCGTAGATGGTGGGCGTGAATTTTTAGGTGAATACAAAAGTTACTGTGACAGGTTTGGTATAGAAATACACTCTATATCGCCAGGCATTTGCAGAGCCAACGGACAAGTGGAGCGAGTGATGGCAACATTAAAAAATGGACTTATCATGATAAAGAACTATGAGACTCCAAACTGGCACACTGCACTAGAAAGTCTACAACTCGCACTTAACTGCACCGTTCATAAAACTATAGGTGCATCTCCACTGACTCTATTAACTCGACGTCAAAACTGTGTCCCTTCCGAGTTGCTTAACTTAGTGGACCTCGAAAATGAACAGATTGACATCGAAGCGCTTGAACGACACGTTCAACGAAAAATTACTGACTCTTCCACTAAAGATAAAGCAAGATTTGACAGAGGTCGTGCTAAAATCCACCGTTTTCAACGAGGCGACTTCGTCTTAATAAAGAACAACCCCAGAAATCAGACTTCCCTCGATCTAAAATTTAATGTTCCTTATGAAGTTCACAGGGTTCTTGAAAATGATCGCTATCTCGTGAAGAAAGTGCTCGGGCATCATGGGCGAGCTCGTAAGGTAGCACATGATCAGCTACGGCGCGCTCCTCAACCGGGAGATACTGCCCAGGCGGCCGTGTCGCCACCAGACAACGGGGAAACTGCATCCGCCACCGTTACGGCGGCTGTAGTACCGTTACACCACCAGAATCTCGAGTAATGTAGAATTTTGGAAGTCCGGTGAGGATATTTCATTTTAATTTATTAATAAATTTAATCAGTACAGATATCAGGCTGTAAAAAGAAAATTTAAAAAAAAAAAAAAAAAAAAAAAAAAAAAATAAGAAAAGAAAAAAAAAAAAAAAAAAAAAAAAAAAAAAAAAGAATTATAAAATAAAAGATGCTATTGGCGTGTGGAGCCGTCCAATAAGCCACTGATTGCCTGTCCCGAAAGAATTATGGTCCCCTGTGTACCACGGCGTACAAGACCGCCCAGAGCACAGCATCGACCTGACCAATTATCCTTTAGAGCCTCTGTTCTACACAGCATCGACCTCTCATCCACCTATCCTTCCCTATCGCGACAGTTGATAACGATCTTATTACAGTCGTTACATTGTCTCATGTGAACTGTACTTTCGAATGAAATTACACATGTACAAAAAGTCATGTTTGGTCTGTGGTCACGTGGAGTGGGCAGCCAATGATAATAAATGCACTTAATGTTCCCAAAGTCAAGGTCTGTATGTACTTTGAAAGTATCTACCCAGACTTACAATAAAATTTTCAGAATTACAGATGGAACAAGAGCGATGCAGGGCACGCATCGCATATCAGTATGGCCGTGTCGCCGCAGCGATTATTTGGCTTTTAAGTTAATTTAAAATCGTAATACAGAATATCAATGTTTATATTTAGAAAACAAGTTTGTTAATTCATAAATTTAGTTTTAATTATTACAAGAAATGATTATTCTCAACTACATGATTAAAAGTTATATTTACTAGAAAATCAATAACTAAATCCTCATCTTAATTTAGTAAATAAATACTACCTTAATTTAAACATTTAATTTATAAGTAACAGTTTTGTCTCACTAATACAGTCTCAATACGATTCCGTATTTCAACCATTTGAATGTCCATACTGTTGTTTATTTGTGAAATTGCTTAAATAACTTTTGAATAGTTTTAAAAAACATTACTATAAAACTATGGAACTTTTATAACAATTTATTCGTTAATAACAACTTTAATTCATTTATAATAGTTTCATAAAGTTGTAAAAATACTGTGCGATTATAACGCCACCTGGCGATTCAGTGGCGTTGACATTGTAAACTGTGGTACCTAAAGTGCTTTGAGTGGAGAGCTCACTTCGAAGCTGACTTTTGAAGAGAAAACATTGTAAGTAAAATCTGTGTCAGTTCAATAAAATAATTATTATTTTTGTACTTTGTTTATTTGTTACTTTTTGCCCTAACCCTTATGTTTAAAGTATTGATGTAATCACTTCGTTTATAAGAATTTAATAAAGTATTTGGTTGTGTAGTTTGTAAATAAAACTTGCTTAAGTATATTGGAACTGATGACTTTAGGGTCAGCAGTTCTGTTTCCTTTTTTTTAATAACTTTGAAGTGAAATTTCCGATATATATAATATTTGCTGTCAATTGCATAGGAAGACACGATTGGCTTCTTTTTTCTAGTGAACCGCATGTGGAAGCACTTGTTAATATTTAATTCCATCCCGTTAATTTTACACCAATTATCTACTCTATCTAAATCTTTTTGAATTTGGCTGACATCAGTAAATGAATAAATAGTTTTATACAGTTTTAAATCATCAGCGAACAGGAGGTATTTACAATGGAATATTTCTGCTGTAATGTCATTCATAAAAATTAAGAATAGGATTGGTCCAATATGAGATCCCTGTGGAACACCAGAAACAGCGTAATAAGGATTTGAGTAATATCCATTTACAAAGACTATTTGAAGTCTTTTTGCGAGGTAGGACTCGAACCAATTTAACAAGGATCCCTGAATACCAAAATGTTTGAGCTTTTTAATGAGTGTGGAATGACTTACTTTATCGAAGGCGTTTGCAAAACCTGTGTAAATTGCATCAATTTCGTGGCCTCGATCCATTTCGGTGCATAAATCAGACACAAAACACGTTAGGTTGGTTACAGTGGAACATTTAGGGCGAAAGCCATGTTGATGAGGGGATAGTAATGCATCGACGTGGTTTGTTAAAAAAGGACAAACAAGGGACACGAACAATTTAGAAAAGCATGACAAGATAGCTATCGGGCGATAGTTTTTAGCATCGTTACGTGCGCCTTTTTTAAACAATGGTATAATTTTAGCCTTTTTCCATTCGTCGGGGAAGCATCCGTCTTGCAATGAGCGATTAAATATTATTGTTAAAGGCAGCGCTAGAGCTGAACGCAACGTGTTATAAATACTGTAGGTATTCCATCAGGGCCTGGGCCTCTAGAGCTGTCCAGCTTTTTGATTTTATTGATTACTTCACGTTCGGTAAAACAAAGACTGCTGAGACAATTGCCATGCCCAGGGAAGCCCGTTTTAGGTGTAATAGCTGTGGTAAGTGCACTACGACTATAGCAGGAGGAGAATTGGTTTGCAAATAAGTTGGCAATTTCAATGCCTGTGTTTGCAGTGAAGTCGCCACATTGAACATCAGCGGGAATATATGTCAGAAACAAAACCGGTGAAGTGTCTTCCACCGGTTTTGTTTCTGACATATTTCCAGAAATATTTAGGATTTTTAACTATATTTCCTTCTACTTGTTTTTTGTAATAAGAAAAGCAAGAGTGGTATAATTTTTGACAGTGGTTACGAAGGGCTTCGTACGATATTAGATCAATTGGGTTTTTATATTTTCGGTATTTCAATCTCATTCTTTCCTTTTCGGCTAATCTTTTGATTAATGATATGCTAAACCATGGTGGAAATTTGGACTTGCAAGCTCTTCGTTTAGGTACATATTTGTCACATAATTCGTTGATAACTTTATAAAGTACTGAAACCATTTCATTGACGTTACCACATACGGAGAATTCAGTTGCCCAGTTTGTAGTTTTGATATCCTGGATAATTTATCATAATCTGCTTTAAAATAGTTAAGAGTACTAGCAGGGAAAGGTCTTAAACTCGGATCGTATTTCGCGCGTGGCAAAGTCACTATTAGTCCAGGATGTTTTTTATCAAGACTACATAAAAGGTCGGTAGTATTTTCAACAATTTTATAAGGAAGGTTACTTAAAACAAGATCCAAAATTCTGTTATCGACATTTAACACATTGTTATGCTGGTACAAGTTATTAACGGACATGAAGTCAACAAAAGCATAACCTAGAGAGTTGTGGTAGTTCGTAGGATTCATGAATGAAGACGTATCATTTTTTTCCCAGTTAATGAAAGGAAGGTTGAAGTCTCCTAGTATTACTATGTCATCCACCGCACCGATGACGTCGTTTACTTTGTCAAGATATTTGTTAAGGACATCTGAACGGAGAGGAGGAGGCAGATATACAACACATATAGCTATTTTTTTCATTGAGCTGTTGATGTTAAGATAAATAGTTACCCATAAATCCTCACAGTCGCTTTCCCAAGAATCAACTCGAGTCGATGGAATATCCCGAGAAATTGCAATTAACACCCCTCCCCCATCTTTTTTCGGGTTGTTAGTAAGTTGACGATCCCTGCGATGAACAACGTACCTTGAATCGATGAACTCCCTACTCATTACTGTAGAATTAAGCCACGTCTCCGTAAAAGCTATAATTTTATAATTGGAATTCAAAACTTTTTCGTAAACTAAATGAGTCTATGTACGAATACCTCTCAAGTTTTGATAATACATATAATCGTATTTTAAAGAAATGTAAGCACCAAATCATTGATAACAAAATAATTGAAGGTTTTACTTGATGAGCTTAAGAGTATCGTGGCTGTGGACGAGTAGAGCTTGACACGATTCATCTTTCCTTACAAAAATACGGCCATTGCGTACCCATACAAATTTATAGTTGAGCTCCTTGCATTTTTTGCGAGTAGCAGCGTGTAGGGCTTTATTGCTAGGTGTAAGATGTTCGGCGACGAAGATTGGTACACGGGAGCCTCCCAATCCAAGGTGATGCGAGCTCAATTTGTCGTTGACATTACTTTTGTTGAATTTTATAACCGCAGCGAGAACAGAATCACGTTGGCGGGGACTACGCAGTTTAACAATTACTGCACGGGGTTTGTTGTTATCCTTCGTTAGTTTAACAACTCGCGTTGCACACATAATATCCTCGTCTTTGATCGGATTGTCCAAGTTTTTTGATAATTGTAAGATGGTGTTGATTAAATTTTCCGATCGGTTTTCAGGTATTCCATTTATTTCCAGGTTACTTTCTCGTAATATTTGTTCGGTTTGTCTTAGTCTAGATGATAAGTCCTTTACTGTACAATGTAGTAACTCGTTATCCACCTGAAGTTTAGAAATAAGCGTTGATTTTTGTTCTATGACAAGACTTCAAATCGTCATATTGTTTGCTCATGAAGGTGATTGATTCCTGATATTGAGACATTTGTTGTTTAATAGCTTTTAATTCTTCCGTTATCTGTACATTCACAATACTCATCAGTTCTTCCTTAATAGTTACCCTAATACTCTCAAGAGTAATACCCGTGTCAAGGGATTCAATTGTTTGCCTCTGCTTAGAAGATCTAACAGTAACATTCGTATTTTCAGGTGACTTGATGTGACCCGAAGCTTCTTTTATGGACTCCGAGTTCGGTATGACCGCACGAATGGGCGTGTTAGTGTTATCTAATTTGGGTTGCTTGTTACGGCATTCGGGACATTTCCAAGTGCGTTTGGATTCTTTATCCATGACATGAAATCTCTTCTCTGATATGTTGGCGCATACTAAATCGTACTTCAGTGCACAGAAGGAGCATGTTAACACTTCCTTACATTTTATGGTGCTCTTACATCCGGAACATATATTTGTAGAGTGGGAGGCCATTTCGAGAAAAAGAAAAATAATATAAAAAGAAATAATAAAAAAAAATTGCAATTTATTTTTTAAATAATACGAGTCTAGACAGTAGTTGACTTTAGAGCGATTATAGCGCTGAGATGGACTAGACGTAGATTATAGCAGCATCGAGCGCAGTGTGAGTTGTCGTAGGTCAGTTTCGCATAATAACGTAGAATGCTTGAAAATGTTTTCGCTGATTACTCACGAATCACGAATCACCCAATAAAGACAGTTACACCAACAGAAAGCTGAGTTTACAAGCTTCGGTCATAACGACAGAAAACTGTTTAAACTTTTATTTACGAGAAATAATTACGGAACTAAACAAAATACGTTGATTTGTCACAACTACCCACGAGTCTTTTTCTTAGTAACCTTACTTCGATAGTGACCAGTAGATGACATATCTCCCGTTAAATATAACGCACGCATGAGTACACACGCGGTCCTGCTCAGCGCGGAGGACCGTATCAAGATCGTTGGTTATGCTTAGCCAAAGAGATCGGTGCTCGAAGCTTTAGTCAATGGAATGAAAGCAAAAACACCGTTAAAGTAAAGTTAAAGCCTATCTTTTGAAAGATGGCTACGCATTAGCAAACCATCAGGTGTTTTAGATGTCCGTGGGCGGCGATATTCGCTTAACATCACGTGAACCGCCTGATCACTTGCTTCCTTCTCACATAAAAAATAAGTACTTTAATATGACTGGCATGTCATTATAAGCTATGTACATATAAGATAGCATTCTTTTACAAAAATATTATCACACATCAAGAAAATACAATGTTAATTCTGCTAACAAAATAAAGGAAGCAAATTAACTTAGCGCAGCCGCCGTGGACCACTCGTACCCCTTCTAATGATAATTATATTATTTTAACTCGGTACACGCACGAAGGGAATTCGAGTGAGCATTTTGGGATACAAACGAAAGTCTTATTATGCGTAAGAGGCCGGGGATGGTTGAATAGTTTTTTTTTAATAAATGGTGCACATGTTTTAGTTTTTAATGTATAAGTAATTGTAGAAAAGAAAACATTAGTAATTAATAAAAAAAACTGCTAAAGTAAGCTCAGTGTCCGGGCGCTCGCGTTTAGTTCAATATATTCGAGCAATGTAAGTTCGATACCCGGTGCGGGCACCGATGAAATTGGTAAATCAATCCGCAGTAGTGTCGCGTGATGGACAATGCCCTGATACCCTCTATACAGAGAAGGCCTTTGCCCAGCAGTGGGACATAAGTAGATCATAAGCTAAGGTTGACTTATGCATCAATAAGTAAGAAGGGGCCTGTGAGTTTTTTTTTTTTTTTTTTTTCGATTTATAAATGAGACAACAAAAAAATAAACAATTTTAATATGAGAAATTTATAACTCATATTTTCAGATTTTTAATTAATATATTTAGTTACAACTTTTAACAGAAACGTTAATCTCTATAACCGCTTTTATTATAGCACTTAATACCTAGGTAGCTTAAAATATGTTTTATCAAAACTTATATATTATCAGATACGTTTGAAGCTCAGTTACAAATGGAGTCTCATGTTCATCTTTGTACTTAAGACTATCAATCAATCAACCTTCAATATCAGAAGGGCAATGCATTAAAAACATTAGATTGCCTCTTATTCATTTGGAATGGACTCATTAACTTACATGTTCTAGTGCAAAACTAACTGAATAAATTTTTCGCCAGGAATACTAGCATTGGATCCAGTGCATTTGAAGTAAATCCTCCTGTCGTCATCACTGCAATCCAAATTGATTGCATCGTCACTATTTCATACTCTTATTAATATCATGTTGATTTTGATTTTGATCATGAACAGTGCTTTATCAGGTTTTTTATCTGTTTTGTTTCCATAAAATTCTATTTTCCATTAAGATTTAAGTTCTTTCGTTCAATTCCCGTTATTTCTTCTAGTATCAAAACGCGGTGCAGCTTTTGAAAAAGCTCTTACATCCTCAGATGTAGCAAATGGAGTAGAAATGTAGTGTAGCGAATGATGTAAGCATATCCAATATGTAGATTAGATGAAAGCGTCACTTTGATGGGAATTTCTTTTTCTTCGGACCGTACGTATTCCCATTTTGAAATTTTCTCTTAGTTCCTCTTCTTATTGTAAATTTGGAACTTCGACTCAAACAGATGGTGATTCATATGCCGTATTAGGTAATTGCAGCAGTAATCAGATTCATAATTGTTGAAGGATATAGCAACGCTAGCATTAAGAGTTTGAGTCACAGTGTGTTGATGAGGAATTGCAATCTCTTCAACAATACGTTATCTATGAGAAAATCTGAGGGAATCGATTTTGATGATTCTTTTTTTTTATTTGAAAGCTGGCGCTTCCAATTGGGCACCATTGGGCACCATTGGGCACCATGTTAATTTCATTGGTATTGGATCTTGGGCTCCGAGAGATACTTAGGTAACTCCTAAAAATCACTACATAGTATAAAACAAAGTCTGACGTCCCGCTGTCTGACCTTATGTATGCTTAGATCTTTAAAACTGCGCAACGGATCTTGATGCGGTTTTTTTTACTAGATAGAGTGATTCAAGAGGTAGGTTTACTCGTATATGGATCATACATTGCACCCGTGCGAAGCCGGGGCGCGTAGCTAGTCAATTATAAAATGAATACGGAGCGAAATATTTGAAGTCGGTTTTTTTTTTTCGTTAATAAAAAAATAGACTTTTTGATATATATTGTGTGACATGAATACATTAAATACAGTATGAAAAGTCCGATTGAAAGAGTATTGCTGAAAATTATCATGTTCAAGGCAGTCTTAATATAAGAAAATATTAAAAGAGTTAAAAATTCGTAAACAATTTCCAATGCGTAAATATATCTAAAAACCGAGGCCAGCACGAGCGCTCTAGCGAGGAAAAAGAAGAGCTTATTTTACGGTAAAGAACACGAAAATGGCCCACAAAGTATTTTTTGAACGGCACTCGACAGACCTCATAAGATGAGAACAATATGAGCAACAGCTGGCGGCGTTCTGTAAATAAAATTGCAAGGAGTCCCCGCATCGCGATTTACTTTTCATTGCGTTTTCAAACCCGCACTCAATTCCGTTGATATTTAGGGCCTTGCTTCGTTCATTAACGTAACCGGTGTTAATGTCCCATGTAATGGTTACCACAGTGTGTATTTTATTTATATTAATTAAATAGGTGTTAAATCTTTCTTGCATTTCCATGTTAATCAAAAGAGGGACCGAATTAAGGCATTCTGAGTTCATCGCATTATAGCGCCATCGCATAATAGCTGAACTGGCAGACTCGACCAGGGAAATAACAAGGCCTCACAGAATAATGTGAAGTAAATGTATTATATTTTAACCTGTGATTGAGGTAGCCAGAGCTACACTTTTTCAGCATTTCAAGGTAAATTGAACATATTTGAATGTAAATTTAATTCTATTTTTGTACATCACAAATAATTCACTAGTAATATAATATTAAAAATGTTTTAAAAGTTCATTATAAAAACACGAAGAACATAGCAACTTTGTTTTCCGGAAGCGCAACTAAAACATCGTTGCCTTAATCTTTGAAATTGTAAGCAGGCTTCCAGTTTGAACTGAAACTACACAAAGCTTCTTCGTAATTTAACTTGAGCAGATAATTTTTCATTCAGCGTTTATTAAATTTCGAAATTTCCAACGCACAAATGAGTTGGCATATATAGTAACCGTAAGTACCTATATGAACTTCAGCATATTTCTGTACAACAATGGATGAAGACCACTTTTGTATGAAGTGCTCTACTATTTTCAGAAAGTAAACATTCAGTATTTGAAAGATCTAGAATGATTTAATGATTTACTTCTTCGATATAAAAAAAAAATACATAACAGTTTAAATCAAAATGTTTCTTTTTTTCTTTCTTATTAAACTATTTATTACATTGTTAATATAAATATCGCCCATAGAATAAAAAGTATGAGGCTGACTAAAATCAATCTCATACTTTTATGTTCGAAATATCAATGTTTTCACAATTTTCAATATTGTAGTGTCAGTCACGCGGTTTGAAATGCATGTTATTAAAAATTGAAAGTTTTGTTTAAAATATTCGTTATTATACCATCACAGTCACTTTATGAGTTTCCCTCTAAGTAAAAGTAAAACAAAACAGCCAGTCCACACGGTTGTTTTGTTTTACTTTTAAACGAAGCTCACAAAATCAGCTTCGTTTTCCTGGTAGAACAGAGACTGGTGCGATCTACTTTCAAGAAAGTACCTATGCAACCAAAACTATGTAAATCTTTAAAAAAATCCATTATATTTTCATGATACTACTTTCACCGTAACTAGCTTATCTTTACATATGTAGTTCGTCTGTATGTGTGTATGTCATTGAACCCCTCCTAAACGACTGCACCGATTTTAATGAAATTTTTGTGTGTCTTCAGGTGGATACGACAATGGTTAAGATTCACAAACTTATTGAAAATGTTTGGAATTTTAGGATTTAAGACGTGTGTACAGGACAAAGTCTGTCCGCTCCCCTAGTTATTTATAAAACACAAAACAAACATTTGTAGCTACCAACGAATTTAAAGCGATGACTCCGTGGCGTAGTTACTAACCAAGGCAGTGGGTTCGATTCCCGCACGGGACAACTACTTGTGTGAACAAGGGATCGGGTTTTTTGTCGTGGTGAAATTTCTTTGCAACACGTCCTTACAAAACAGGACAATTTTATTCTACAGTAAGTACAACATTTTTAAAGGCAAAAAAACAAAGGCGTAACTGTAAAGACAGCTGCTCAAAACTCTATATCTCTATCTCTAATGACACAAAGAATGGCGAACGAATCGAGAGGAGACCAGATCAACTTCCACACCTCGAAGGCATCGATGATACAACAAACGCCTGAATTTAAACGATATTTTTGAGATATGAACACAGATATGAAATGTAGGAAGGCATCTTTATAGGATTCTTTATTTCAAATCCTCACCTCGCAAGCTATGTGAGGAACACAAAACAAAACAAAACTTACATTTATAGAAACTTTAAATGATGTAGAAACCAACCTAGTGGTTAACCGAAGTATTTTATATATTATACTAGCTGATCTGGCAAGCGTTGTTTTTCGAAATGTAAATTATTTGTATTATAAAAAATTAAATAATAGATGAGGATAAAATGTCTTAGATTTTCAAGATATTTTAATCAAAAACTGTTAGATTTAGTATTATTATAAACTCTTTAGTGCTGATAGATTTTTCGCTTAATAGACGTTTCTTCTTTAATTAAAAACTTTAACTTCTTATACGAGTACAACACCTACTGTTTCTATCCTTGGCATGTCAGATGAGAGATAACGACTCTGTCAATAGATGATAAACCTCCTTTTTAAAAAAAAGGCTTACGATGTATTGCCTTTAGGACTTGCTCTCTTTGAAACGTTGATTAAGATACTTGTTAGCACCGTCAACACGGTACTGCCTAATTTTACACATTAGAATAAAATTAAAAAAAATATGCGTATCCTTATTACGCACGTAAGAAGTCATACTTCTTTAGCGTAACAAAAGAAAAATAACTAAAAATTTTATGCCCTGTGCTCAGTACTCTTTGATTGGGAAAAAGACATTAAATGCAATCGATAAAGGCTGAATTAAATAACTTGGAATTATAGGAAACGTCACAAAATTATTATCGTTTGATGGTAATACCATGAAGGTGTTTGCTTTTCAATCAACTCCATAATGTTACTTAAAAATTTTACTCTCATAAATTATCCAAACGCGCCATACGAAGTGTAACTTCAAAACGTGGTGACTTTAGCACCACAACTTTCGCACAGTCTTTACACTAGCGGAACATACAAAATAAACTTTGCAAAGTATTATCTTTCGATGTCACGTAAAGCGTCGAGATGGCTTCCGGCTACATCCGGTTAGCTTTGCCAGAACGGCCCTTCATATGGAGTGCATTTACTTTCTTTGAGCGTTTCCCCCAATGATACTTCGCATCACTCGGATATTCGATACTATCCCCTGATATAACGATGTTTTTTTTTATGACGTTACAACTGAGAGTAAACACTTTTAACCATTTTGTAAAAGATACCTTAATGGAAAGGGCCTATTATAATACTGAAGATAAGAATGTGTAAAAATTACGTTATCGGGTAAAGAGTTCCAAAGACGTGTAGCTTTGATAGTGAAGGAGTTTCCACAGAACCCGGTGAAGTGCATTGGGATGCAAAGTTTATTGCTATAAGTAGAACGAAGCAACCTATTATGAGATGGAGAGAGATAAATAAACCTATTTCTGAGAGAAGGGGAAGACCGATCATTTAAGATGGTAAAAAGCATGAGTAGAATTCTGGAATGCCATCTTTGTCGAACTGAGCTGAGAGCGATACTGGGATATATGATCATACTTTCGTAGACCGAAAATGTACGTGAGACAGTTATTTAAGAGGCGATCCAGTTTGTTTAAAAGATCTTGGGACATTACCAAAGTACTCACGGAAAGATAGTATACTCGAGCTTTGAGTGAAGTGGTTAAATTAAACAAATAACTCTATTGCTCCAAATATAGAAACTAAATTTGATAAGAATTTTGATTTATTTGCTACAGAATCATCTTCCGATAACTTGCAGCAACAAAAATTCCCAATTTATTTTTCCCGGTGTATGGATAAACCTAACACACTTTACGTCTGCTTCGTCGTCTTCAAATATAGTTGAACAAAATAACTTTCAGCTGAAGATGTTATCTGATAATAACATCTTCAGCTGGGAGTGATTTTGGTCTGGATAGATGTCATCCTAAACAACAAAGTTTCTAAATACAAGACTGTCATGTCCCAATATATTTTTGTGGTCTTTTTAACATGACTGGCCCCTTTCCGCATACATCCTTTTTAATTTTTTAAATAAATTTAATTGATAATTTTAATTAATCATACATTTTATTCATATAATAAAGATTTAATCTATCTGAAATTACATATTATCTAATAAACCTAATCCACGCGGCATGGTGCCAAGCACACTAGGTGCATTTCCTCGCTGAATAGTTATGCTTGACCTGACCTTGAAGAACCAGCTCTCTTGTCACTTTCAGCGTTAAGCCTAGGACGTAAACTTTTAAAAAAATTATCAACAAAAACTACGTCATTTGGCCTTTAAAACGAATTATTTCAACCCCAAATCTGCTGTGTGTGTGTATGGGGACACATACACAGCTTTATCCATGTATCATTTCACCTCGTGCATCCTAGCTTGTCTACCTCCATCGGTATTCCCGTGACGTCATAATACGTTACACGCCACAAACGAGCGCGTGATGAACTAGTGCAGGGTGCAACTTGGCATCTCTTTGTGACTTTACTTTTGTTATGTTACTAATGACCGACTTTTGCAGCGCTTTTTGTTACAATAAATGTATCCTGAACACATTAATTCATTGTTTTCAACACTATCTAGGTTCAAATGCAATCAGTTATTCGTCAAGATGCGTTGGACTTTATTTGGAATCGTCATATTTTAAATGTTCAGTGTGTTAATTACTGTTAAAATAGTACATCTCTTTTCTATGCGTTATTTAATAATTGTTGGCAACACTAAAAGAAGTGTCATTCTATGAAGTATTTAGGGAGCTGCACGAAGCATTTCATGGTCTTCTTTGGCTGTCAACAAGAGTATAAGCGATAGTGCTTTCCAATCGATCGATCGATCGTATCACAAATTAAATCGTAAGAATTGTGATTCGTTAGTCTAAAAGTGAAAATAAGTAATTATACTAGTTTTATTGTGTGCAAAGTAGAACTAGGGTGATTTGGAATATATTATAATAGATGACTCGATGGCACAGTTGGTAAACTATTGGCTTCGGTGCCAAGGGTCCGATTCCCACACGGAACAAATATTTTTGTGACACACAGATCATTGGTTCCGGATCTGGATGTTTATTCCCAAAGAGGAATGACGTCATCGAAATATAAGACAAGGCCCCTAAGCCAATATTTATTTACGCGCTTAAAATGCTTAAAATGGCTCATATCAGACTCGCGATACCAGTACTTCTCTTTCCCCGTGACTCCACCTTGGTCTATCTATCTTGGTGGAACCAAGCGGAAAATTGAATTTTCGTATTCCATTGTCCCCGGCAAAAGCAACAGCGCAGGTGCAAAGTGGTGTTTGTGGGTACCCCCGTAGCTCCTACATGCCCCAGCTGCCTACCCACAAGGCGGTGGATCCATAAAGGATTTTTCCTATGTATAAAAAGTAGTGGGACCAAGCCACGGTTGCTAGCCACTGAACCCTGTGTGAGGAGAGTAATGTAGTAGAAAATGCATCCAGCGTTTTATTTGTATCTTCGTTGTTCGCTTATAACTGGTAACATATGACATACGTACTTATCAGTTATAGCTTCTTTATATAAGTAACAGCCGAAAGCAATAAGTTGTGTGTTTTAGTTCATGGCATTGTAACTAAATAAGTACTTAGTTTATACAAGCTAAATCCACACATTTAGAAATTACAATGCAAATAATTTTAACGCAATTAGAGAAAAGAAATTAACCTAGCGTTTCCACTGCGGACTCCTTGCGCCCTCATGATAATTATATTATTTTAACTCAAAACACACCTGAAGTTAATTCGCGTGAACATTTCAAAAAACGTACAAAAATATCTCTTTTATACGGGCTCGCCAAATCTGTTGCGTAAGAGAATTTCGTCAGGGCGAAGGTTTTAAAGCTAAATTTTGAACAGGGCCGTGAATAGAGTAGATCGGAATTATTCAAATAGATTCCTAATTCCCCTTCCATCTTCGGATGACTGGAAGCTCGACACAACTCCATTCATCCATCACCTTCGTTGTCGACATTCCATTCACTCGACTTATGCGATGAAAAGTCACAAAAATTTTTCATTAGATAGACTTATTATGCGTACAGTAAAGAAATGCAAAATAAAAATAAGATTAATTTTTGTTTTTAGTGCTAGTGTCTGCACATAAGATTGTACTTTAAAATATACATTTAAAGTCTGGGCGGTAACCAGAAGACGCAGGTTCGAATCCCGCAGTGCCGAAAGTTTTTCTTCATTTATCTGCAAAAAAATTATAGTTGAACATCCAAAAAAATGTTCGTGTATTTCTTTTCGAATACAATGAAGACCAATGAAGCCCATCGAGGCAAGAGAGAATAGCCTTATACTGAACTAGTTGTTATACCATTTTTTATTTCCTCCTCGTCCTCTCAGTTGGCAATCGAGCAGGCATTTCATTTGATGTTAAGTGATTACCGCCGCCCATGGATGTCTACAATACATGACGGGTTGAGATTTCCAATTTTTAAGTAAAAAAAAATTCCTTAGCTAATTTACTCACCAGAGGAAATACAATTGTATACTCTGCTATGGCTTTTACTGTACGCCGATCTTCTGGAAGGCCGCAATACTTACCGTCGTTCAAAGCCGATCCATGCAGCGGTAACTGCTATATAAGCTGTTTTCCTACTTCAGTGTAAAACTACCTCATAAAAACGGTAATTTATACAAGGTGTGTTATTCTAATTCTCGCTGAAAGCTCAGGCAGGCATACAGCGTAAGTTTGACTTGATACAAAATAATAGCAGGTCACGATACCCACGCTACCTGTTTGGCTCGCAACCGCAACTAACAAGATTACCCGCGGCTAAATAACTGTATAAAAAGTAAAAACCCTCTTTGTGTGTAAAATTGGCAGGCGGGTAGACAGCTCCGTTAATGAAGCGCGGTGTTAGGAGCCAAGTTGAAAGTTCCGCCTCCGAGGCATTTCGATTTCCGCACTATGCATACGAGTACTGTACATGAAGGCATAGTAGCGGATTATTACATGAACTGGTATGTCGAAATAAAACACCACATCATTTTCTAATATTGTTCATGTTTAAATCATCATTTCCACTTTGCTTATAACTATTCTACCGACCTCGAAAAAGGGGAAGACTATCAGATTGCTAAAATTATTGCTGCTAAAATATAATAAAGTTATTTATGACAAAGGTTTTATTATTTATTTAAAATTCATTAAAAAAATACAGGTGAATTGAGAACCTCTTCGTTTTTATCCGACTTCAAATAAGTGATCTTCTCAATTTGACAGCATTTTTTTTTAATGTTTGTTACTGTATTGTCTTGGTTGTTGGTGTATTTTACGGCTCACCAACATCACAACACGCACACTATCGCACTACTCGAATCCTCTGCTCGACTATCGGAACGCGACTGACACTTGACGCAGGCACATGAGACTACCCACATTCCAGCCAATACACTACAGTTACCTCAAAACATTCGACTGAGTGAACATACTTGAGGGCTGGTGCTCCCCATGTGGTCTTATATTTCTTTTTTTTTTGTTTGTATTAATGCAATCTGTTTCTATGAACATTAAGCATTAGGTTAAGTATTTAGAATAGATTGTCTTGCAGGGCAGTCGGTCCAGTGACGTGTGCCCATTGTTTATCATATTCCCTATAAATCTCTAGGGGACTTTCTTTTTAGTCTCTTAAATGTTGGGTTATTTTTCATTGAGTTTGAAGCCAAGGAGTTTGGATGAGAGTCCAATCTGTTCTTGTATGATTCTATTGAGTATTTAATCTCTTCTTGTATTGTTCTGATTTCTAGATCGTGGTGAAGTTGTTGGTTTGTTATGAACCAAGGAGCATTAGTTATTATCCTCAGCATTTTGGACTGGAATCTTTGAAGTGGAAATACTTTGGTTTGAGTTAGCAGCTGTGCCCCAAAGTTGTACTCCGTAAGTCCAGATTGGTTTCAAAATACATTTGTATAGAAGTAATTTATTTTCCAGTGATAACTGTGATTTTTTGTCCAGTAGCCAGTACATTTTCCTTAGTTGGATTCCCAGTGCTTTTCGTTTTGTAAAGATATGTTTTTTCCAAGTCAGACGACGATCTAAATAAAGCCCAAGGTATCTGGCTTCATTTTCTTGGGGTATCTGTACTCCGTTGAGCCATACATGTTTCTCGTCGCGTTGTGAAAGTCACTTGTATAGACTTAGATTCGTTTGCTTTTATTCGCCATGTGTTTAACCAATTCGTGATGTTGTTTAGAGAGCGTTGAAGCATGTTACTTGCTTGTGCTGGATCGTCATGGGAAGTTAAGGCTGCCGTGTCGTCAGCAAAAGTGCCAATCACAACGCCGTCTGTCATGGGCAGGTCTGCGGTAAAAATAAGATAGAGAACTGGACCAAGTACACTTCCTTGTGGCACTCCTGCCTGAACTCTATGGAGTTTGGTTATATCCTCTCCTTGCTTAACGTAAAAAATCTGTCAGCAAGATATGATTTAAAAATATGTAATAGTTTGTCGGGAGTAAGTTTTTTTATTTTGTGTAATAAACCTTCGTGCCAAACTTTGTCAAAGGCCTGGGATATATCCAAAAAAAAGTGCTGCGCAACAGTATTTCTTATTTTTTGACGAAGGCTTTATGGATTTAGGCTTCAACCAAGTCTATGCACCTGTTCTATTGTACCATGATGTTTTCTAAAACCAAATTGGTGGTCTGGAATGATGTTATTTTGTGTTATTACTATATTCAATCGTTTTGAAAACAGTATTTCTATAATTTTTTACAGAATGAGTAGCAAGCTAATTGCTCTGTAGGAGGATACATCTTCAGGAGCTTTGCCAGGTTTAAGAATCATTTTAATTTGCGCTATCTTCCATTGCGGTGGGAAGATGCCTCTGATCAATATGGAGTTGAAAAGGTGTGTTAAAAAAATTACTGCTTTTTCAGGTAGTTCACGGAGTATTTTTGCTGTAATTAGGTCGTATCCAGGGGCTTTATTTTGATTTAAATTTTTAATGGTTTCTGTGACCTCACGTATCATAATCTTTTCAATTGGTAAGTCTAGTTGGTAAGGTTCATTTAGGAAGTTAATAATTTCATCACCTTTGGATTCCGGTAGGTTATGGGCAGTGTTTGGTACGAAGACATCGGCCAAATGAGAGGCGAAGGCTTCACCTTTCTCTAGGTCACTTTTTGCCCAGGAACCGTCCTTTTTGCGTATTGGTGGATTAGAGACGGTAGGTCTTTTAATTCTTTGGGTTGTTTTCCAAAGAGAGGTAGTCACTAGTAGTCGTTGCATCTAGTTTACGTAAGTGGTTATGTACGTTTTCATTTTTTTCCATATATAAAAGTTTTTTAAGTTTTGTCGTTAAGTAGTTCAACCGTGTTTTATCTCGGGGAAATCTATTGTGTTGTGGGAAATGTATTTTGCCATAATTTGCAAGCCTGCCTTTTTTCGGCAACTAGTTCTCTAATAGGTTTTGAGTAGTATGGTTCCGTGCGTTTCTTAACAATAGGAGTATTATCCCAAGCAGCCTTTTGAACACACTCGTTGAAATGTTCGACCGCTGCTGCAATATCCTCTTCGGTTTTAAGAGGCAGATTAGTATTAATTGTAGACTCCACTATGGAACGAAACATATCCCAGTTTTTCCTACGTTCATGTAACCTTGCTGCAGGTTTAACGTATACGAATTCCTGTGCGACCTCGAGTAGAACTACACTATGATCAGATGAGAGGTCTTTAAGAGAGGTACATTTAAAACAATTTGTAGGAAGTCCTTTTATGACACTGAAGTCAACTAGGTCAGGGATTCTTTTTGGGTCAGTCGGCCAATAAGTTGGTTCCCCATTCGATATCGTTTCCAGGTGTAGATCAGTTATAGGCGAGAGCCCCATTGAGTGCTCTTAGCATTATAATCTCCACCGGCAATAAACCTTGGTCCTAGCGTTTTGAAAAAATTTACGTAGTTTTCTTTTTTGATGGCATGTTTTGGCAGAGAATACAGTGCAGTAACAGTCAAGTGTCCCCGCCAATCCTCGACCACAACGTTTGTGGCTTGTATCTCTGGAATTTTATATGGCTCAATCTCATGGTGTTTCATATTATTCTTGATTAGTATTGCGGATCCTCCATGGGCTGTGCCATCCGGATGCATTGTTTGGTAAAATTTGTAGTTAAAGATTTTGAGGTAATTCATTTTTGCAAAATGTGTTTCAGATATTAGCAAGATATCAATTTTATTGGTTTTTAAAAATGTCTCCACTTCTAAGACATGGTGAGAGAGCCCGTTGGCATTCCAAAGGGCTATTTTTAATGAGTAGAAGGTTGCAACTTGGTCATGACTTCCATCAGGAGATTTGTTATTGTTATTAATTGTTGCATTAGTTGTGTCATAGTATTCATTATTTCTTTCATGTTGTTGTTGTTTGATTGGACTTGTGGTAATTCATTTGGATTTTCATTGTTAACAGGTGTGTGTGATTGTTTATTGGTTATTAACACTTGTTTGTAGGTTGATTGGTCTTGTTGCCTAGAAGTGTCCACTTTGTTTATTGACTGCATTCTTTGCTGATGTTTTGCTGGTTGGGTAGGATATTTAATTTTCTGGAGCTCCTTATATATTGAACAACCTTTACAGTTCGCAGGATGGTTACCATCGCAGAGTACGCATTTAACTGAATCGGATCTTTCTTTCCGTTCACACTTAGACGATGCATGGTCTCCAGCACATTTAATGCATTTGGGCTTCCTGAAACAGTATTTTCTTGTGTGCCCATATTGTTGGCAGTTGCCACATTGTGGGATTTCCCGTTTAGGTCTTGGCGGTTCAAAGATGACTCTACAGTGCAAAAGACTTTTGATATTATAGATATGTTTATTGTTGTTGTTAGATTCGATTTCTATAAAGTGTATAGGTAAAGGTTTTTTGGTGATTCTTTGTTTCACATTCCAAATGTTAGTGACTTGTTCCTTGGAGGACTTTCTAATTCAGCTTTACTTCATCATTTCATTTTATCAGTGGAGGGGTGGATATTTTTGAGGACTACTTTAAAACTGCGGTCTTGTTTTGGCCTGTAGGTATAAAGTTCTGTTGATTTCGGTTGTATCCTAACTTGTTCATTACGGAGGACTTTCACTTCATAGTTGTCATCAGCTACTTCATCAAGCATTTTTAATAATGGTTGGATATTACTGAACCGGTCTACATATAAGGGTGGTGCCTTAGCGGGTTTTTCAGTAATTTAATTCTTTTGTATGTCTTGCGATTCGGTGACTAGCTCGGAAAATCTATTTGAGGTTGGTGTATGCTGGCTCAGCCAATAGGTATCAAATTTTTTCTGTTTTTGACGTTTATCTATTTCGAGATTATTTAGTGACTTTTCATAGTGTTCCCACGAGTTGGGACAAATAAACAGGTCGCACACAGGGTGACGCCCATTCCCATGTGAAGGCGCAATACAACAATGTGAGCCGGTTCCATTGAGGTTGGCGCTATCGGCTGATAACCCATATATCTTCTTATATCTTCTGGTCTTATATTAATTTCACTGGTATAATAATCTTGGGCTCAGGAGATACTTAGGGAACTCCTGAAAATCAATTATAAAATGAATAAAGAGCGAGATATTTGAAGCAGGTTTTGTTTTTCGTTAAAAAAAATAAACTTGTAAAGTTTCAACTAATAGCAATGTAGTAGAAAATATTCCCGTTACATTTGTACCTTTTTTCAATTTTTACTAGTTTCAAAACATTTGTAGAAAGGAGGAAACATTTTGCAGTATAGAACGCTAGCTGACGCTAACGTCGGAACGTCACGTCACGCGTGAAGTTATTCGGGATTTATTACGCGCACAGTATGCATTCGTATTAATAAATGTGACGGAAAGAGCATGCATGTAGGGTATACCCGCGATGCGGCGATACGTTTTATTAACTTCTTACGAAAATGGAGAAATGAAATTTCGAAATTCGAACCTTGACTTTAAATATTTGTTGTAATACTAACTGAAACTATTTTTGATGGGACATTTTAAACCGTTTGCAGCGTTCATGGCCACGAGACAGAGGCATTGGCCGTCTGGATGTCATTGTCAACACGGGCTACCGCCAGTTTTTTGATTGTTAATTTTTCTCGAAGCCGAAGGTACTAATTGCATCATGTTTTGTAATAGTTTGGGCCTATTTTTAATGTTTTTCACTATAGGATCCCAAGCTGATGGTAGCACCCAACCCTATTCTCTATTGAAATTAAGGTGTTTTTTTTATCCTTATACGAATCATCCTTAGGAGAAATCTGTGTTCTTTTGCAAGGATTTGGTGTTTATCAAATCCCGCGATTTAAGATGCCCGCTGTCCACAGACAGCAGACTTGTTTAATATTTTTTTATTGTCATTTTTGTTTGTCACAGTCAAATCTGTATTCTCCTGGATCTTGCAGAGAAATATTGCACTTGACAGATGGTAACAACTGACTAATCTTCTTCGGTGGCTTGTAGAATGTATTAGTCGATTAGAGTTGATTCGAATAAGTTTAAACATGATACTACTTTATTTATTTCTTGAGCGCCAAATATTTTCTATATGTGTACGAACAATAATGATTTTGGTTGGTTTCTTTATTATACGAATTCATATTATATGAACACGCAGTAGTTACCGATGTGATAGATTATTCTAATTATGGGACCAGTAATTGATTATGACGTTAATTAATAGTAAATAAACTATAGCCATAAGAGACTTTTGTATTCACCTCGGCACTGATATAGGAATCTAATATTCGTGATCATTATTTTTGTTTTATTATCTGTATAGATCAAATAAAGTTAAAGTTTACTGACGGAGTTCACCATACGACGTGTGCGGTAGCAGTTTAATACAATTAAACAGTCAGTTGACGCTAGTAACGGATCTTATTCAGAACATCCATTGCGAATGCGTGTTAGTTGGCGCGAAAACTCTATAATGTATAAGTATTTTTACTTGCATCATAAATTTCAGTAGAAACGGCAACTTAACGCCAGCGTCCGTGTTTATTGCAAAATTAGAGTTATGAAGAAACTGTATATTATGTTTTTCCTTTCTCCTTTTTACGTCAGACACTATTTGCGTACTCCTTTAAAATACAGCTAAGCTGAGGAAAATTACGGAAATAAAATGACATTTTTTAAAAACCTATCACATTTAAGTTTTGTAGTCGTAAAATAACAAACATATGCCGTCGATTAACAACCATGTAAGATTTATAAAGCATGGGAAAGTAGGCCTGAGTGAAGTCACATCTTAAATATTCAATAAACTTCACAAAAACATTTAGTGTCAACGTTTTAAGTTAAAACAATCATCATCATCATCATTAGAGTCCACGGCTTTACATAGACCTCACCCTCCAAGTGCCACGAAACATGATCCTGAGCCACCTGAATCCACATTTCACACTTCCCGCACATTTCACAGGTCGTCACTCAATTTATTTACAATAAACAATTTAGTAATCCCGGATTACTAAACTATTTACACTGCGTAATCGGCATATACAGCGTGTCGTTACCATCGCGACAATAAATGAACACACGTCTAACGCTACTTGCCAATAATGGTAAAAAAATATTAACGTTAAACAAAATCCATAATAAAAAAAAATATTTTTCAAACAAACTAATTAAGTAAAAAGAAACAAAATTTGTAACATCCTATGCAACTCGCGCCACAGCGTCGTATTACAAGCCTCTCGTTTTAACAGTATATTTTGTCTCTTTTAAATTCATTCAACCCATTCATATGCTTTGTGACCTTTACAAATTTACGTTACGCTTTTATAGGTAAGGGTGTTCTAAAATTCTTTGTTTTGGAAAATTTAATAACCCTGTAAATATTGATGTTTAAAGAATTTAAATGTTTAATACAACTTTAAAAAGTTATCCCCTATATGTGTGTTCATTTATTGTCGCGATGGTAACGACACGCTGTATAAGCAAAGCACGTCTATTTATTATATGTTTTTATACATATAATAATAATCATCGTAACACGCTTAATCTGTGGATGCTACGAAAATACAAAAGGTATTAAAAAAAATAGGCAACCAATTTGGGAATACATTAACATCCACTATCGGAATTAAAATGTGTGCCACTGCAAAGGATCTCCATTCTGTCTTCTGTATAGTTTATCACGACAAAAATGCTATTCAAATCAGTCAGCTGACAGTGCGTAACACAGCGAAAAAGTGACATCACAAAGATTTTCCTCGTCGTATTACGTCACGCGCACGTGTCGTAAAACCTATGGTGACGTCATGTGCGGGAGATAGGCAGACACAGTGAAATAAAAGGTGGCTTAAAATTTATATTAGTGGGCCACCCTTGATGCTCGCAGTATTTGCTACGCGATCGTAAATTAATTCATTCTATTTTTAACTAAGTGTTCAAAAACAATATTGCAGCATATCTCATATCTAATACCTTTAAACGAGAAATTCTTGTATATATGTACATATATATATATATATCTATATATATATATATATATATATATATATATATATATATATATATATATATATATATATATATATATGTACATATATATATATATATCTATATGTCCTTTTATCCCTGTTTTCAGGGAATGAAAAATATCATTCGAATATGAAGGTAAATTTCGCTTAAAAATTTTTTTTTAATTTCCAAAATACACGATTTACCAAAAAAAAGCCGAGCCATGCTCGGTCCTCCAGGTACTAGAAATTTACATAGGCGGGAATCACTAAATATGTGTGGCAATTTCTTTGCCAACTTAATATATATAGCTTGGTTCCTACATTAAGATTTATTACAATAGAATTGGCCTTTCAGATTGGTTCAATAGTAAATTGTTATTTATCATTGTACAGTCCGACAATTAAAGGGTTTCACATGGTGTAACACTATTTTTTCAAAGCATAGCCTACCCTCAGGTATGGAGTAGTTTCGATAAGCGGTTAATTGGTATCCATAGCGACATCTGGTGACGACAGTAAAGGAGATAGAAAATGTATAATTTGTTTTGGGTTGGTACGTTCAACGGGTAGACGGCGTTACGTTAGCCTGTTATTGTTTAGTTTAGTTTATTATTTGGGTACTTATTTTTGTAAAGTATCATCAGTTTATACATGTCCCACTGCTGGGCAAAGGCCTCCTCTGTACAGAGAGTATCAGAGCATAGTCCACCACGCGGCCCCACTGCGGATTGGCGGACTTCACATATCTTCGAAGTATTTTTTTTCATTATTAATTCGAAAATTTGCAGGTCACCTCACGATGTTTTCCCTCACCACTGAGCACGTGATTCGGCACTTAAAATTAACAATTTCATTGGTGCCGGCACCGGGGATCGAATTCGGGTTGCTCGAGTATATTGAATAAAAGGCGAGCGCCCGGACACTGAGCTATCACGGCTTATCTTCAATGTATAGGAACATAATTTTAATTCTGTATGTTTCCTTTTAAGCGTAAGTTTTCATAACAACGGATTAGAAACATTCTGTGATTTGTATACACATGATTGTGTGATCTGACGTTTCGACAACGAGAACGACTTTGTTATTTCAGATTGGGACTCCGAGGCGGTAGTGCCGCAGAAATTAGGAGCATGTAAGAAAGAGGTATATGGTATCCTAGGCTACTTTCTTATGCTTTGGCTTTTCGGCTTTAGATTATATATGGAAAAACACATCGTTGGTAAGTTCCTTTGCGTTATATTATATTCTTTGGCAGTATTCTGCCCATTATTCGTTTACAAGCAAAATTTTAGTAGTAATGTTCATAATTAGCATTACATACCACACCTTTTCCGATCTACGAAAAAAAGGACTACCTAACTTATTAGATTAAACGCAAAAGCACAATAACTCCACTTCACGTAGATATTCTGCGAGGTATTGGTACTTCCCGGGAGCTCATATTCGTGTAAAAGCAGTCAAAAGTTTAAAAAAAATACAAAAGTTTTTTTTTCATCCCATTTTTTCTTGTAAATTTGCGAGTTAACTACACAAAAATCCGTCTACAATTTCATGATTTGTAATAAGTTTAGACAAGTAACTGTTTACAAATAAAACCGATAAACCGCGACGTTCCAAAATTGTTTTTACGCATTGATATTAAAAGAGGAAAGAACAAGTGACGGCGTCGTCGAGTCGTCGCCATGTTTATCTTTTAAATCAGATTAATAAGAGATATTTCGGCTGTTTGATGGCGGGGAAAATGTAAAAGGAACAGCTGCCAAATATTTTTCCAGTCAACGTGGTTAAAGGACTTGTTTCGCGCCTTATCTCTGTTGAGAAATTTTTGTGTTGACTTCGGAGATTGCGAATTTAAACATAGTTGATTATTAAGTATTGACCTACATTTTGATGAAAAGTAACGACTCCAAAAAGTGTTTAACTTATTTGTGATATTTTTTGATAAATGTTTAACTTCTGACATTTGTGATATTTTAAAGTAGTATTTTAAGTAAATATTGTAAGTAATGTATTATTTTTGCACGCCCTGCATAATTGGTAGAATTAAGCAATGTAAATAACTTGCATACTTATGTAATATACCTTATGCCTACATATCACAAATAAAATATTATTTTTATTTAGACAAGAAAATTATGTGTATGTTTTTTTCCTATAACTTGTGAAGGAATGCAGACTCATTATCATTCAATACTTTTTATCTCGTAAGATGTTAGATTTGAATCTAGTGCGGTTGTTATGTATAGTTCTATACCATGTATCAATTTAAACGTGTAAATTTCAAGCTGTGCCGAGCGTTTTTTTACGAACGTAGAAGTAACACCTGTGTCCGGAACGGTCGAAAGTTTTACCATCTCGCTCCAACTTTCCGTTTTATGCATGATTTAACATATCACTTAGGAATTAAATTTTATATACACGTTATCACTGAAACCATTGGTTTTCGCTGACTTTTCTTATGAATGATACAAAAAAACAATATTTAAAGACTTTTTGTTTGCGTTCCCGACAAAGAAAAATAAAAGGGTGAACTAAATGCCAAAAATGATTATTTTCACACAAACTGCTAACAGTTACACAAATCAAAAAAGTCACTTGTTTGGCAACAATAGTGCCATTCTCAAATTTCGTTTCCATTCATTTTTATTGCTCTTTCGTCTATCTTGCCGTGGAACCCATTTCGAGGAAAGGGACGAAAGTGTATAACGAGAAGACAGGGAAGCGCGCACTCTTCGTTTTGACCAAAGAGAGCGCATGGTGCTAAAGATGGCTGTCTAATGGTACCAACCTATGTTCGGAGAGGTTGATGCTATCGGCCATCATCTGTGCACTTAACAGAGTGTATAAAGTGTGCTGTTATATAAACTCAATAATATTTGCAAACTATATTAATAAAAGGGCTTATTGTTCGTAATACGTGTCTGAAAAAGTACAGATGATTGATGGATACTCAGAAGGTTAGTAAGCTGAAGTGGCGATGGGCCGGCTCGTAGATATGGCTCATAGAACCGATAACCGTTGAGGAAGAAACGTTCTCGAGTGGCAGCCTCGTACTGGCCATCGCAGTGTAGGACGACCCCCCACTAGATGGAGTGACAACCTGTGCAAATGTGCGGGAAGTCGATGAATGCAGATGGCTCAGGATCGTACTGCGTGGTGGTCTGTGGGGGAGGCATATGTTCAGCAGTGGACTCAAACAGGCTGCAATGATGATGATGATTGATGAAAGTGTGAGTAATAATGAATTCGAACAATTATTTCAGTGCCTGGATTTCTAAAATTTCGGGGCTAATTCTGTCACTGCTCAATTGATATTTTTAATTTTGAATAAAAAATATATTAATTAATTGCACGGATACTTAAATTCATATTAATAATGTTTAATATTTATTATTCTAATTTCAGGATACAATGTTAATGTCACTAAATACCAAGATGAGATGTCAGATATTACACATCATATTCGCACTTTTTTTTGTAAGTGGCTATTTTCTATAAACTTTCAGCATTCTCCACATATAAAAGAGACTTCAGAGATCACACAACTTTTTATAAACTTTTTAAAGATTAGACAACTAACGTTGGAGAGCGAAATCCAGATTTCATTTCGATCGGTTTGGAGATATTGAAAGATAATATCCACGAGGTTCTATTTTTATGTTCCATCATTGTACCGCTTGACAAATGTACGATGTTTTGTTCATTTCCCTCGTATATCTTCATAAAAGGTACAAGCCGAAATTCCAAACTTGACAGCCGGCAAGCTTGAGCTACAAACTTCTCTCGATTCTCCTAACAAAACATTTCTGACAATAGCGACCCTTTAAGAATGCTTTCATTCGTGTATCCTGTCAATAGGAAAATCCCAATTTATTTTCAGAATAATGTTAATGGAGCAAGTTCTTGCTTAAAATAATAACAGGGAAGAACTATATCATAAAAACGTTAAAAAATAATAATAATGAATTAGGACGTAAGGGTTGTTTACAACAGTCATAACCTTTACCTTTGCGGTACAAAAAAACTTTTTATTATTTATTGATTTCAGATGATGTCAGAAATGTTTAAGGTTTAAAAATTGGTTATCAGTTCTGCAGTTTAGTCTCAAATCTATTTTTTTTTTTCACCCAATAAAGATCTTAAGTAGAGATTTGTACATAAATGTAATTTTTGAAAGATATCCCTGCTACAGATATTTAAATAACAATAATAATTTTTCTGCAAAAAATAAATTGTTAAAAGCTCTGTCTAATGTAATTAGACATTAGACAGAGCTTTTAACAATTTATTTTATCTTTAGTCCGTAGAGCTATTTTATTTTTATGCGTGACAGCTATGAGCTCAACTTTAGCCGCTTACAAAGATAGAAAGATAAATGAAGATTTTAAAAAATAATTGTGGCCAGCTGGTATCCTTTTATTTTTTATTTTTTTAAAAACATTAACCCTTACTTTAAGATAACATTATCCTGTTTTGTATGGACGTGTTAATAACATAAATTTCATGTGAGCAAGCACCCAGATGCAAAACAATTATTTGTGGCCCACACAAATAGTTGTCCCGTGTGGGAATCGAACCCACGACCCCCGACGCCAAAGCCAACATCTTAGCAAATGTGCCACGGAGTCCTATATTTTTAGTAAAAGTACATTTTATAATAATAACGAAATCAATAATGCTTTAAACAATTAGGAGGACTATGTTATATTATCCTCTCAAAACTAGGCTTTTCCTAAGTAACATGTTTGACTATTTTACAAAAATGATATTTTAATTTAATCGTATTACAGTTGATACAAAGGAAACATAAGCAAATCTTCTTTATATTAAATAGCACAAGTTCGTTCAGATGTACGGGTAAGTGCACACTTTACGAAAGTATTTTCGTAAAATGCGGGCCACTTTGATATGAAAGCATTGATACGTCAAGTCAGTTCAGATACGCAATGCTTCAGATTTTATTGACGAGTGTAAATAACGTGTGACGGGCGGTAGTCCGCAACCAAATGGCGTTCTGCTGAAGAAAATCGCTTTGGCAAAACGATTTGCACTCAAAAAGCTCGTAAATAACATAGCAATGAAGAGTCAACAAAAGTGCGATTACGAGATACTAATAGTCGGGTAAGAAACACAAACAATGCAATGTAAAAAAATACAGAGGACATTATATACAAAGTCGTATAAGTTTTTTAGATAATGGAATTTTTCGTGAACTAAAATGTTATATAAAATACTTGTGTATCACTCAGGAAATTTTATTTAAATTTGTTTTTTTAAAGTCTAGACCAATTTAAGCACTTTACAGCATATAAGAGTTATTACTTGAAATCTAATATTTTAACTATTTCTGAACTTGAATATTAACAACTATTATAACGACAAGCAGCACTAGTGGTTATATCATTGTGAAGGTTATATCATTGTGAACGCAAGTGACCGGTGCTCCATGCGACCATGTGTCCCTTCGCTCGAGTACTTAACGTCATAACCGGTATAGTGTTGCCAGCGACAACAAGCAGTGATCTTTGACGTAATCAAAAAACTGCAACGGAGGCATCGCAACTTCTTGAACAGCATACTTCTAGGTAGTTTATTTAGTTTCCTTCTAAAGCTATTCACTTGTCTAAATTCTAAAGCTATCTCCGTCGAGGCATTATCCGATCGTCCCGCCATCACAAAAAGGCATACCTGCAGCTTTTAAAGCATTCACAATCCGCTCGCCAGCTGGAAATATTTTCACATAAAGCACTTACGCTTATAACTTATTTGGCAAACAATATTTAACGACTTGAACCTTGTTTTTAACATTTGGAATAAAAGTATTTTATGCTTAAATAAAGCTTTGGTTACAATATCATCGCCATTTCCTAATTAATTCAAATTTGATCATGACTAACACAATCCACCAATAGTAAATGAAAGTGATAGATGAATGTTTTCCTATTCTTACGCATATACTTAAATAAGTAGCCAAAAATATTTAAATTAATGTTTTACGGGTCTGCTTGCGTTTCATTTTGTTATGAAATCCTATCCGATTCAAATACTTTATAATATTCATAATCACTAGATAGTTTTTTTTTAAGTTTTGGTAGTTGTTTACTTTAGAATTCGCATAAATGTTACAAATTATGCTAATACAGAACCACAAAGTAAACAACAATTAACTAAACAAACGATCGTCCAATTTTTATGTATGTATAATTAACTCACGGTTTCTTCTTCGTCTGGTGCTCATAAGTATGTAAATCATTAAAGAAAACACTAATATTAGTGTTGTTGCCAATTAGTTTAGTAAAGTTTTTTTTTTTTTTTTGAGAAAAGGGGCAAACGAGCAGGAGGCTCACCTGATGGTAAGTGATCACCACTGTCCATGAACATCTGCAACACCCGAGGGAATACAAATGCGTTGCCGGCCTTTTAGGAAAGTGTATGCTCTCTTATTGAAGGTTCCCAGCTCGTGACGATTCGGATAGACCTTTGGCGTTTGAGAAATATGTTTCAAAATAGTCACAAATCGACAAATAAATCCATAAAACTAAATTCGACATAAAACTATGTAGGTTATTCATTCAAAAGAGAAACGCGCCTCTTTTTCTGGTAACATGCTAATATTTCTTTTCTAGTCCAACAACGGGTAACGTTGTGTCTGCTCTGATTTTGACGATCTGTGACGATGTAGTAGTACAGATATACAACGTAAAATCTGTATAAAAAATAACGATAGAGACTCGCATGAAATATTTTGGAATTTACTGCGCGTACACGATGCATGCGGCGGGAGCAATCGCGTCGATACTTTTAATTAAATGTGTATCTCGTAAAAAATGTAACAATTTTATGAGGGGGTTAAAATTCGAAATTACTTTTGATTTTAATTATAACTTTTAATACCGATTCTAAGGTAAGTTCCTCCGAAGGGATAAAGTTTCAATTATGTTAAATGAGATACGGCCAAGGCATTTTTTGTACTTCCATGTCAACATTACTCGATAGAAATGAATAAACATTTAAAAAAGAATCAGCATAAATCCAGTGATGCAATTAAAAGCCTCCAAGCCTTTTTCGTCAGAACGTTTCATTACCATTATCTCGGGCGAGACCTCTTATTAATTTCCTTTGTAGGGATATTTTTCACTTGTCCTGACTTACATACAGAATTTTATCTTTTGACTCTTTGTTTCGAATTGAAGCTTATGTCGGCGACAATCTTTTCGTACTTTTTCTACATATTTTAATTTCATTAGTGCCGGCACCGAAGCTCGAACCCAGGTTGCTCGAGTATATTAAAGGAAGGGCGCGCGCCCGGACACTGAGCTATCACGGCTCTCATGTAATCTGTTTGAAACCGCGAAATGTATACGAAGTCTATGGGAGAAAACGCATAATTAAGAGAATTAAGTGTGCATAGTGAATGTATAACAGGAAAATAATGTGTGCGGGATATGAGGATTTTAATGTGCAAGATGATGTAAGGAGAAGTATAGTATGCTTCAACAATATGTCGAAGGAACCATGGGCTTGGTGGAATTTTTTTAAACAATGAATAAAATAAAAATAAGTATATTAAATTCGCTAATGGATATAAGATAGATCTCAGTTCAAATTAAAAATTATGAACCTATGATAATTCATTTAAAAACTAGGTTTCTGCAGTTTAGTTCAAATTTTTAATTTTTAATAAAATGGAGCAAAAGTCAAGTATTATAACCCGGAAGACACAGGTTCAAATCCTAGCATCGACGAAAAACTTTTCGTCCACTTTACTACAAATTTGAAAAGCAGATTCTACTGAGAATAGACCAGCAAGAAACTCAGTTGCTCTGTTTTTAAAAGATCAGTTTGCAATATGACATGGTCCAGGTATAATAGTCTTAGCCTACGTAAGAATCAACAGCATTAACTCCACAGCATTGGCGTCGTCGATATACAGAAATTTATGAAGTTAAGTAAGCGGACCAACGAACGCTACAGCCAAATGAAAATGAAATTGCTTTCTAAAGTGTTTATATCTCGAAATGTTTGAATTCAGGCCTTCGTTGTTTCATCGCCGCCCTCGAGGCTCGGAAGTGAGGCTGTCCTTTTCTTCTGTATCATTAGGGAAAACGCTTTGAGTCGCTGTCTTTTCACCAGCGCCTTTCTATTTCGTTTGTGACGATAAATGATTGCATTGATACATCTCGGTATGATGTACTTATATGTAACGATTGACGATACTAATGATATCGTAAATTGTAAATAATATATTAAATAATAATTATTTATACCTAATAAAATATTACTAAACGGTTTGGTAAATTAATCATGTAATAAGAAAAATGTATCAAACGGGAAGGGGTACTTTTTATATAGCAGAGTTGACGGTACAGTGTTCTATTTTTGAATGTATTTAGTAAAATTGTTTAAGAAACTATTTATGTATAATAACAATTTGAAAATGCACAAATGTTTTACAACATAAAGTTTTAAAACAATCTGAAGTCAAGTTGTAATAACGTTCGCAAGGGATAGTCTAGATTAGATGGGCACCAACGGCAACGTCGACTGACTTCTAACCTGGAGTAATTGTATTTACTCTAGGCTAGAAGTCAAGCCATGTAGAATTAAATTATCTCCCCACACGAAGCTCAGACGGTAGAGTGTAATCTCGGTGAACTCAAGTTTCCATTGAACCACAATGAAAATCAACAGTGAACACGACAATTGTTACTTCCATACCTCTTTTTACTGCGTGGCGCAAATGATTGTAATGTGTTTATCAGCCTATGTATGTATATTTGTCCCTTTGTGGCGCGATAGTGACAAAACGTGTGCCAATTTTGATGATTCTTACACTCATCGAATTGTCTTAACTTGGCGAGTGTTAATAAAGGCATGAATTAATTAAATTTTGGCATGCGACAAACAGACGCCATATTGTAAAATAATTATAGCAGTGAATACAAAAATGTACCATTCCAACTGCATTTTTATTTCCGAATAGTCAAAGTCATGATGTAAGGCGATGAGAGGTATGTTTAGAACAAAATAAGATCGTTGGCCTTTGTATAGCATTTGATGCTGTTGTCAACGCCATGAAACTAAATTTGTGAAAACGTATTTTATTGTAGATATGGAAAAGCCATTGTAACGTGAAGCATCTATCAACGAGAAGTTTGCGAACTCTTCCATGCAAAAATAATTATCTCACAATTCTGTTGAAAACTTGGAGGAAGATGAGGCATATATTATCTACTGTGATGGATTGAAACAATAAAATTGTGTGACAATTGCTGGATAAATACTACTACTTAGTTAGTTGTAATTAAAATTTGCACAAGTTTAAATATCAAACTCGTTTCTCTTAGTAGAAACGATACGATAGTGATTGTTAGTAAGATACATCAAATAAAGATAAATAAGCGTCAGTCAAATAGTAAACATTTTTCAATCCGATAAAGAACCTCGAAGAAACTCTAATTTTAAATATTTTAAACGCAAAGCAGAGTTCTTCCTTTAAAGCGGAGATGATCTCTTTATATTGAAACACATGCATTGCCTTTAAAATCATATCAAATATTTAGAACAAATTTGGCGCTGGTGTAACTTTCGAGTTGGAAAGGAGCCTTCCTTATCTTCTTGAGCGTTATCTCCCTGATCGACAAATTAACATAAAATGCGTCTCTTCTACGGGTTTTTTCTTTTTACACGGTTATTAAAGCCTGTTAGATCGTGGTCCGTCCATAGTTATAGTCTACGGATATACATTCCAATAAGAAATGAAAATGAAAAATATCTTATTAAAATTTTCCTTAATAGCCCCCAAATTAGCTAACTTAAACTTCTTTCGAATTTTACAGTCACACTTTTGTTTGAATCCCACACGGCACGAGTATTTGTGTGACCCACATATATTTTTTTTTATAAAAAAAACATTGCCCATACTTTAGGATAACATTATCCTGTGCTGTAAGGACGTTTTACAAACGTAAATTTCACGCGGACAAACACCCAGATACGAAACAACTATCTGTAGGTCACACAAATAGATGTCTCGTTTGGGAATCGAACCCACGACCCCCGACGCCGAAGCCAATACGGAGTCATCAAAATTGCTTTTGATCTAGGTGTTGTTTCCAAGAAGGATTGCACTCTGGTAAGCGGCCGGTCTTAAAAGAATTGTTTGGATTGATCCCGGCGGTTGAATTCCACCATCGGACAACGCGCCAGAACCAAAAATTTCATCCACACCACCTCGATGTCCAACGTTCCACAACAGCGCGATTTTTAAGGCATTTCTTGTCTCGCACAACCATTCTGTGGAACCAGCTGCCGCCGGCGGTCTTTCCGAACCGTTACGACCTGGGAACTTTCAAAAAGAGAGCATACTCTTTCTTGAAAGGCCGGCAACGCATTTGTGAGCCCTCGGGTGTTGCAGGTGTTCATGGGCGGCGGTGATCACTCACCATCAGGTGAGCCTCTTGCTCGTTTGCCCCCTTTCTCCATAAAAAAAAACTTAGGCAAAACCACTTACAACATGTTGATTATTTTCGTACGTATCACTATGCACAGTCGAAATTCTTCCTCACGTGTCTCGGAATTGATCTCGTAATGTAATTATCATTAGAGAGGGTGTGAGTGGCACGCTGCGGTAACTCTTAAGTTAATTTCTGTCCCTTTATTGCGTTAGCAGAACTAACATTGTCAACAATTTCTGGTTATGTGACAATATTGTATGATACCGCTCTGCAGTTTCTTCATTTTGTTAAGCACTTGTTACCGTGAACCAGCAAAACTTAAATAATTAGTTAACTAATTATTTAAGTAATAATTAATTAACTAACTATTTAAGTAATAATTAGTTAACTAATACTTAAATAATTAGTTAACTAATTATTTAAGTTTGCCAATAAAGCTTAAATAAATGGATATGACAATCGGTGCGACTTACGTATTGAGGATGTATGTACACTTATAAAATAGTTTCAAATGCAAAAAAAAATGAAATCAAATCCACTGTGAAGAAATGTTTATATGGCCTATATCAACATAAAATTAACCTCTTAAGTTCTCGTATTATGAATGTGTGGCTCTTAAATACATCAATATTCGCTTGACGTTAAAAAGATAATAAGTAAAAGAATAAGGTAGGTACTAAACCTTTTTGACATTTATTTATTTACACTTTATGCACAATCTAGTACAAAGGCGGACTTAATGCCAAAGGCATTTTCTACCAGTCAACCTTAGGGTGGTGTAGAGATATCCAGGTAGGTGCACAGATATAACGTGTAGAACCATGTAGAACGACATTCTCATTGCCAAGTCTACAGTGCCAGCCATGCAACCTGCAGCAAGCCTAAATGAAACATAGGCAGTGCTCGATATATCTATCTACCCTTTAAGGTATAGGACTTGAGAATTACGTTGTTTAATCAACTAGCTCGATTACTAAGGATATGTGGTTAAATAGATATTCTTAATGATGCCAATCGACAATTATTAACACATCCATAAAGCATACACAATTTACAATTATAAAACTTAAACTAATTGGGCAATATTGTCGGCGTTCAGTTAAATAATCCTCTGTGACATAAGACAATTGACTGTGATCTCAGAATAATTAGATTGGATTAGGACAAACGTAGTCTTGTATCTTGTATTAACTGATGTTTTTGCTTTCAGTCCCGAGACTATTAAAGCTTCATCGGACGCAGAACCGGTGGGCTAGCCAGAACCCACGGGTTTGGACCCTCCGCTATGGGTAGGGTCGCGCATGTGCTCATGCGTGCGTTTAATTATGGTGTGTCATCTAAGGGCCGTCGAGGTCGCGCTTCGGACCGAGACCCCGACGGCCGTCGACTGTGCATTTAGCTAATCGGTGGCTGGGAGCGGTGAAAACCGCCCCGGAACGCGGGTACGAACGTAGTGTTAACGACGATGCACGATCAAAACACATTCACGAGAGTGTATTTGGCTGCAAGACAAATTCAGTAACGGGCAAAACTGCAACAAATAGTACCCTGAAGCAATGGTGTCAGACAAACGCTTAACAGATTTGTTAAAGTCCAAGTACACTTTAAAGCTTATTTGAAGTTTTGAAAAATAAAATTAAGCCATTATTTACAAATTTCAATCGAGTATAGAAAAGCAAACAAAAACTCTTGACCGCAGACATTTATATCAATATTATCTTAAAGTTACGACACAATAAAGTTCGACGACCCGATTGGCGTGGGGAGTAGTGACAGAGGGTGTGGGTTCGATCCCCACTACCGGAAAAATATTGTGTAATGAACATAGTGTTTTTCCAGTGTCTGAGTGTTTATATATGTATAATATAATACATATTATACATATTATACATATATAAACACAGTTTTATTTACAAACAAAAGTATGTTTAAGTATGTTTATCAGTTTTCTAGTACCCATAGTACAAGCGTTGCTTAGTTTGGGACTAGCGAATGTTGTGTAAAAAAAAATATGTCTGAAATATATATTTATTTATACAATAAATAATGAAATTCAATTCACTCTTCGTAGCCAATTAAGGATGTAGATATAAAAAGCAGACCCAGCGTTGCAGTATTTGTTGCAAAGTGAATTTATAAATAGTAGTGAACCAGTTGCCGAGACTGCTCACTCTAATGGCATAGAGGACACGGTTCATAAATGACGGAGTTCTGATGTAACAAACATAACAAAAATACAAACGAATTGAGAACGTTCCTTTTTTGAAGTCAGTTGGAAATCTATTAAAATGAAAATATACTAACATACTCGTACGTTATGCCCATATCGCGCTTTCTATTATGTAGTTTTAAGAAGTAAAATTGGTAATCCAAACAGGATAAAAAAAAACAAATAACATATACAACTCAAGAAATCGTTAGAATTATAAATGCCTAAGAAATTTTGGATATCTAAAATTTATCGCTACCCAGTCACAAAATTCGCATCGTTTTGTCTTTAACAAATTAATTGAAGTTTGTCAGAAGCCATTGTGCCTACCAATTTGTGCACTTGTCTGTCCTTGTTTGTTCTTTTGCGATAAATGTAGTGCATGTTTTATATCAATTGTACGGCTACGGAGTAGCTTCTGGAATGAGCCTGTTAGTCTAGCTAGAACTCTTTCTTATATAGCGAAGACGATTGCTTTAACTTGAAACAGTTATATGGCGAAAAATAGTAAATTGTATCCGTATCATGTCAAATATTTTTTTTCTTTTATTAAAAACATTACCCTCACTTTAGGATAACATTATCCTGTGTTGTAAGGACGTCTTACAAACATAAATTGCACGACGACAAACACCCAGATGCGAATCAACTATATGTGGGTCGCACAAATAGTTGTCCCGTGTGGGAATCGAACCCACGACCGCCGACGCCGAAGCCAATACCTTGGCATCTGCGCCACGGAGTCATCGAAACGCACACATTTACAACTCGTGTTGCGCCAGTGGAACTTTCGACTTGGAAAACAGCAGCCTTATCTCCTCCAGCGTTATATCCCTGCGCAACAAATTTACATACAACGCGCTCATTGCACGGGCTTTCACTTTTACGGCTACTTAAGCAACAGCAATCGTAAAACCTTTCGTTAGACGTTATTAAATAATTAAAACGGCTAAACGTCCCTTCGGTGCGGGAACCGACTAGTTTGAACCCATCGGAGGTCTTTTATCAGGTTATGAGTGGTATGAGTTCTCAGTTGTGTCTCGTCTCATGCACATCCCACTCACCCTGATTAAGTACCTTCGGTAGGTACGAATGGTATATACCCATTGGACGTGAATTTAGCCTTTTAAATTATTTATAGTGCAATTTTTTTGGTTACATTTACTAGGAATAGCACGAATGCTGTTCCTAGTAAAAGCAATTTTATTCAGTTTTAATTTCTTATTCCATTCTGTTCACTGCTTTTTACTTATAAATGTTAATTTTCATTAGTCGTTATTGTGTTACTGTCTTTAGAATAATGTACCAGATTTGTGTTATAATCAGTAGGTATTGTGTTATTGTCCTTAAATTAATGTACCCGCTTTGTGTTATTTTAGTCTAGTTTGTTATTTATGATTTCATTTTTTGGTATGTACTGAAAATCGGGAAATCGTACCTAGTACTGTTTGGTTTCATGACTTAGATATATATTCTTTTAATTGTTAACATAACTGTGTTTGTTGTTGAAATTAAATAAATATTCATTATTCATTATTCATTGAATCTACCGAGTTCGTGTAAAGTTTAGCTTTGAAGTAGAATAACTAATTATAGCTGGATGAATAAAATTTCAAATTGCGCTTAGTACTTTTAGGGATATTTTAGATTTTAAATGATTCACACCGATTATCTAGCTCGGGAACAAATACATGCGGTGTTCGCATGCGGCGTTCCCTATTAGTTTTTATATGGATACTTACTTGATCATATAATCAAGTAAGTATCTATTTCTCTCTCGTCTTTAGTTTTTTAAAGTTGTATAAATTTGCGTTTTTTTTTGTTAGAAAAGTTTTCTATCCATACAACAGTGTCTGTAATTAATATAAATTTTTATCCTCACTGTCTATTTTTAGTTTTAGGGAATAACATTAATAATTGAAAAAGAATAAAAAAAAACAAACAACATTTTTATTTACTTAAATCCTTTATGGGGAATACAAAAGTCAATACAAACCACATTACGTAATTTTTGTCACCCATAGGATTTTAATTATATCAAAATTCTCACTCGTCTTTTCTCCGTGCGTGTTTCGAGTTAAAATAATGTAATTATCATTAGAGAGTCTACGAATAGTCCCTGGCGGAAACGCTTGGTTGATATCTTTTCAATAGAATCCAGACCTCGTCCAGGGAGATATACCTTGTACACTTTATACGGTGGTGTATTACTGAAAATTACAATTTTCAGCTAAACAATTATAATTGTAATTAAACTGTCGTCGATTAAATTTTTTGCACATCCAAAATACTTATTTTGATTCATTACTTGGATTCACCAGTACTTACTGTTTGTAGATTTTTAGCTTAGGATACTAGAAACAACACGCCGCTATTGTTAATACTACTACGGTTAGTCTTTTTAGTTTAACCTAGTATGCATTAACCACTGTCGCCCTTATACACTGGAAGACTAGAGTATGGTAGTAGACAGAAAAATTTCATAAGATACAAGGGACAAGCTGGGAGGAAATATTGCTTAAAAAGTTTTTTTTTAAAAAGTTAGCCTTTGGTTTTACAAATAGATACGAACAATTCACATTTCGAATCAAATTAGTTTTACGAAACATGATAATTTACACAATTTGTCTGCTCAATACTGATATTGGATCGAGTATGTCGTTGTTAAATTCTAATAGAGCACAATAAAAATATTTCCCGACACGCAATTGCGGTAACAAACTGTTCCACTCAATTAAATTTATCGCCGCCCGGGTACGTTTTGTATTTCACAAATTAATTGAAGTTTGTCAGTGTTGTCCATTGTGCCCAACAATTTGTTGTATTTACGATACACGCGTATACAAATAACTAAGCTACATTTGGGATAAATGTAGTTTTTGTTGTATATTAATGTAGGTCTACGCAGCAGACTCTGCTATTACACAAATGGGCTGGCTAGTCTGTGGAATTACCAGGTGCGTAGAAAAAGTGTTTTTTGTAGTAGCTACGATAACCAGAATTCCATGAAATGTAAAATATTTTTAACAATATACAACCTACCGACTGTTTCAGATGTCCATGTGACGTTAGACATGACTTGAATACAGGCAAACAATAAGATGTCATTGAAATCGGCATTGTTTGAATATGAAAATTATTAAAATGCTTTGTTAATATGGATGTGACTAAGCTCTTTTAACCACACTTATAATTTTTCTACTGGTTAGTAACTAATTGAATATTATCTGTTTATCCATACACATCATTATTCTATGTCCCTATGTATGCTTAGATCTTTAAAAGTACGCAAGGAATCTTGATGCAATTTTTTTGCAATGATTCAAGAGGAGAGTTTATATGTATAATAAGTTGCACCCGTGTGCAGCCGGGGCGGGTCGCTAGTGCGATATAAAAATCTGAAAATTGATGTTTCAGCGGAAGACACCGAATATTCAAGGGATATGGAACAGCGAGCAAAGCTCTCACAGAACGCAAGTGCACTTCCTGTCCAGAATCGTGTCGGCAAAGCTTACCGGAAGTTGCTGTTTTAAGCCGGACGTCATTAGGATGCTTAACCAGCCGTCGAATGATAATACATCGCGGGGTTCATTTTCTAACTTCCGTCATCGTGTAAGCTCATGCTGCTGACGTTTTGATATTGAACAAGAATTATAATTTAACACTGTTCGTTGTTATTCGTGAATTACACCATCGCCTTCCTTTATTAAATAATTAAAAATGATTTTCTGATTATTCAATGGCTCGTTGGCGCAGTTGCTACGCATTTTTTTTGACGCTGGGGTTACTGGGTTAGATTCTAACATGACACAAGCATTTTTGTAACCCAAGTGTGTTCCCAAAGAGAGTTAACGTCAGGTCGATCGTAAAACTCCTAACCGAACCCATTCACAACGTGATTGACATGTTGTCCGACCCCACCTAGGTGGCAAAAGAATAGGACGATGAAGTTTTAGATTATCTATACGAATAAATAAAATTAATAAAATAAAGATATATGAAAGTCTAAAGTATACGAAAGTATTGTTATAAATAACGTGTATTTATACCAAGACAAATTACAAAATGTTTCTACTGTCCGTCGATCTGTCTGTCTGTTTGTTCTAACCAATTTCCGGAACGGTTCGATCGATTTTCAGGTACTTTACCAAAACCAAAGTTAAAACTCGTATAATTATGAAGAAGATTCGACTCTGTGTGACTTCAAATATTTTTTTTTTTTTTATGGGAATAGGAGGCAAACGAGCATGTGGGTCACCTGATGATAAGCGATCACCGCAGCCCATGGACATTTGCAACATCGGTTGAGTCGCAATTGCGTTGCCGGCCTTTAAGGAAGGAATAGGCTCTCTTCTTGAAGGTCCCTAAGTCGTATCGGTCTGGAAATACCGCTGGCGACAACTCGTTCCACAAAGTAGTTGTGCGGGGTAGAAAGTTTCGTGAAAAACGCACTGTGGTGGAGCGCCAACCATCAAGGTGGTGTCGATGGTACTTGGCGGTTTGACGAGTTGTACGATGGTGAAATACACCAGCAGGTATCAACCCAAACAATTCCTCAGAGCACTCCCCATGATATATCCGATAGAAAATGCATAGGGATGCAACATCCCTACGCAAGGCCAAAGAATCGAGGCGATCGGACAGGATTTGGTCGTCGACGATTCGAGCAGCTCTTCGTTGAATGCGGTCAAATAGAAGGAGCTGGTATTTCGGTGCCCCAGCCCAGAGGCGAGAACAGTATTCCATGTGAGGCCGAATCTGTGCTTTATAAAGCTGCAACCGATGTATCGGCAGGAAATACTGTCTCGCTCGGTTTAGGACACCGAGTTTTTTAGAAGCCAGCTTGGCTTTTCCTTCCAAGTGACCGCGAAATTGAACGCTGCTCGATATATCGACCCCAAGAATTCCGATCGAATCGGTGGCAACAAGGGGAGTGCCTTCAAAAAAGGGAGATACGACGTAGGGTTTTCTCTTCGCGGTAAACGCGCAAACCTGTGTCTTCATGGGGTTAAATTGGACCAAATTAAGTCTGCCCCAATCCGAGATTTTGCATAACATAACCTCGACTTCAGACACAAGTTTATTCCGGCACTCTTCGACGTACTCCTGAGAAATATTTGCCCGGCCGGTATATAATGCGTCACCCGTAGTGTCATCCGCATAGCAATGAATGTTGCAAATATGCAACAGATCATTGATATGTAGGAGGAACAACGTAGGGGACAGGACGCAGCCTTGTGTAACACCAGAGTTCACGAATTTAGCGTCGGAGCAAGCACCGTCAATAACGACCTTGATGCTCCGACGAGTGAGAAAACTAGTGATCCAGTTGCACAATTTCTCAGGAAGCCCGTAAGATGTAATCTTTGAAAGAAGTGCTTTGTGCCAAACCCGATCGAAGGCTTTCGCTACATCCATACTAACCGCCAAGGCCTCACCCTTTGTCTCAACTGCCTCTGTCCATCGATGCGTTAGGTACACTAAAAGGTCACCAGCTGAGCGCCCGCATCTAAAGCCATATTGACGATCGCTAATGAGCTGGTGCTCCTCAAGGTACCTAAGGAGCTGGCAGTTTATGATGGACTCCATGATTTTAGAGAACAAAGAGGTGAGGGCAATAGGCCTATAGTTCGACGGATCTGAACGATCACCTTTTTTAGGAATCGGGTGCACTAAAGCGGTCTTCCAAGAGGTTGGGACAATGCCTAGGGAGTATGAGTGTCGGAAAAGGCGCGTTAAAACCGGTGCCAACTCTGGAGCACACGTCCTTAACACAATGGGAGGGATTCCGTCTGGCCCGCTCGACTTATGGATGTCTAAGGAGAAGAGTGCTTTACGTACTGTGCTCTGCAGAAACCTTATTTCTGGCATTGTATGCTCACACCGCGGGATGGTCGGCGGTGTGTTCCCCTTATCATCCAGTGTCGAGTTAGAGGCGAAGAGGGTGCCCAAAAGTTCGGCTTTCTCTTCAGCGGTGTGGGCCAACGAATCATCTCCCCTGTGCAAAGATGGAAAAGATGGCGTACAGAACTTTCCTTGAACAGCCTTGGCGAGAGACCAGAATGCACGAGTCCCCGAAGGAAGGTTAACTAATCTCTCGCCAATTTTGCTGATGTGCTCCGACCTTGCTGATGCGATTGCCCTTTTGAAGTTAGATTATTGAAGAAAATTTACGGCCCGTAACCAAATAATACTCACATACTCGCAGTATATATGTATCTATTATATGTAACTAGTATATGCAGTATATATTTCAGTATGTATGTCTTATCTATGCATACTCGTTTATCATCTGTCATGTTATAAACGCGATCGATACATAACGATTTATTAAAGTCTATGGTCACGAAATGTAAATCCTGTATACGCATTTTAAGCATGTGTGTACATAAATAACTTTTTGTGAATTCCGAGAGCTGAATAAAATTTACTTGTTAAATCTCACACTGCCTAAGTGGTGGGTAGCAGCTTGCTTAAAATAAATTTAACTCCCTCTATTGGTTATGATTATCCTTAAAATTCATTTGACATTAAAAAAGTTAGTGTCAAAAATAAACATACAGACAAAAGAGACCGACTTGAAGTAAAATAATTGATACTTTTGTGTTACCTAAATTAGTACTTGGCAAAACCAACGCACCTGCAAAATCTCTGCTTTTGTGAATATCCATGGACATATTCTTACTGTCAGATGAACCGCTTACTAGGTTGTCACCCTCTTATCATAAAAAATGCAGCCTCGCCGCCGCCAACTTTCGAACTTAATAAGTTATTTGACATTGACAACACTCCTGTATACTCTGTTTGTGATATAGGCGGTTGTTATTGTAAAAGATTATGCCGACTGAACTAAACATCTTACATATCAACAGAATACATATCAGAGTATCTTTCGAGGAAATTGACTAGCAAGAGACTATTTTGAGTCATTGAAATTACTTTAAACTCTATTACAAATATTCTTACAGAAAGAAAAACAACAAGAAACTGTATTGATTAAAACGTAGTAATAAATACCGGGGTTATATAGGCAAGGTTTCAAAAAGTCGTACAAAGATCACGTTTTAAGTGAAGCCGGCGATATGACACGATTGCAGGTGTCAATGTGATCGTAGCGATGGACGCGACTTGCTCTTTTTTCCGTCACGGCTCACTGCCCTATTTCGCATTTTTCAACAGATTAAAAAGTGAGCGAGGACCTGCCTCGCTTTTTTCGATTTATAGGAATTTGCCAGTAACAATTTCTGCTTCCAACTAATGCTTATTTTACCGAGTGACTGGCTGATGGACAGATGGACAGACTGCTTTCTGCCCTGCCAAAGTACGACTGGCTGCTAAAATAATCAAAATCTGGAGCGGTTTGCATTTCATCTCCAATATTCTTTCTTAGCTTAGCGGGACGACTTTGTTTTATACTTTGTAGTGATGTATAATAATATGTAAACAGTGGTGATTTGTGAGATTTGTTTGCAAAGTTAACACTCCTCTGTTTCACTTCCGACCCTATATATTTCCATGTGAAAAATTTTGAATGTCACGAGGGCCGTTACATTTTCATTTCCATCTCCGTTTTCCGCGACATTTAATATGACGAAACACTGCGGTCACCACTAGCGTACACTCCGCGGCGCGCTGTAAATCCTGAATCATTTCGCGCATGGAGTGACGAAGCGTGTGGGAGCGCGAAATGAATATGTAAACTTCGAATTCTCCCGAGCTTATTTTAATTTTTTTTATGCGAGAAGATGGCAAACGCGTTGGCGGTTCAATGTTAAGTGATAACCGCTGCCCATGGACATTTGCAACAACCGGTTGCAGATTTCTCGCTGCTAGCCGTGGTTCGCGCTATGGCTGACAGCGAGAGGACGTGGGATGCCTCGCATACTGCGAGGACATTATCACCTGGAAGGAGGCCGCAGAAAGAGAAAGGGAGGCAACTACCACCCTGGATATCCGCGGCTGGAGACCAGGGAGCAGGAGACTGGCCTACGCGCGCAACCTTCCCCTGATAATGAGACCCTGAGCGGCATGAGTGGAGGTATCTGTCACTCAATAAGGGGCTCGTGACGTGTTCGTACCATTTGCACCAGCACAGCACTATGTAGTAGAGGAGGCCCAAAAAAGCCATAGTCGCGCCGGGGTCGCGGGATTGCGTCCACGTGTTCTCGTGTCCCCGGCCGAGACAGGGGCAACGTGGGGTTTAAGTGGGTACCCGTTCTTATTGGGACTCCCACATACCCCTGCCACTCCCCCGTACAAGAGACAGAGGATCCATAAAGAATTTTTCCCACGGAAAAAAAAGGATTGCAGATGTTTTGCCAACTTTTAATAAAGTGGACGCCAGCTACCTCACCGGCAACGAAACGCAGAAAAATAACACTTCCACTTGACGCTGGTCTTCTGTTTGGTCCTGGTAGCTACCCGGACGGTTCAGTCCATTCGTGCATCAGTCTTCGCTGTTGATTTCGAGATATCTTTTTATCGAGCTTACATCTACGAGCCATAATATCGTGTTTAGTGCTCAACAACATTTGAGCTCCGTAACCGTGATTTAATGCGCCAAACGTTCTAATGGCCTTTCCGAACAATCATACGTCGAGACAAACCTCAAAATAAATAATAATAAATAATAATAATAATAAAATATCTTTATTCACATAGACGCTTGCGCGTTCTTATGAAATGTCAAAATTTTACAAGAAATTAACACGTTCGTAAGTTACCACCGGTTCGGAAAGCAGTTTCTGTTGAGAAGAAACCGGCAAGAAACTCAACAGTTGCTCTTTTTAAAAAAAATCAGTTTACAATATAATAGTACATGTACAATAGTCTTGTTTTAGCCTACGTGAGTATCAACAGTATTAACCCCACACATTGGCGTCGTCAAGATATTCGGCAATAGAATAATGGGCTTTAGCCATAAGTTTACTTTTAATTTTTCGTTTAAATTCATCAAGTGGCAGACTTAATATCGACTGTGGGATTTTATTATACATGCGCACACCTTGCCCCATGAACGACCTGTTTACTTTTTGTAAACGAAACAATGGCGTAGTTAGTTTGTCCTTATTTCTAGTATTTAGTTTATGTCTGTCACTATTCTTTAGATAACTATTAATATTATTTTTAACATACAAAATATTACAATAAATATATTGAGACGCAACAGTGAGTATATTAATCTCTTTAAAAAGGTCTCTGAGTGTATTCCGGGCTCCGATGTTATAGATTGCTCGGACAGCTCTTTTTTGAAGAATAAATATAGAATTTATATCAGATGCACTACCCCACAACAAAATGCCGTAAGACAAGATGCTGTGGAAATAACTGAAATAAACAAGTCTGGCAGTGTCGATGTCTGATAGCTGCCTAACCTTCCTAATTGCAAAAACAGCGGAGCTTAACCTGTTCGCAAGAGATGATAGATGGGGACTCCATTGGAGCTTTGAATCCACTGTAATTCCCAAGAATACAGCGGACTCAACAGGATTAAGGGTTACGCTATTTAATGTTAAGCTAAAACTTCGCCTTCTTACGCTGGGAAGGGTAAAAAGAAGGCATTTAGTTTTTTTTAGCATTTAACACCATATTATTAACGGTAAACCAGTGGAGGATGCGCGAAAGTGCACTATTCACGTCGTCATAATCCGACACGTTTCGGTCAACCTTAAAAATGAGCGATGTGTCGTCAGCAAACAGTACAACATCACATAACTCACTGGCATAAAAGGGGAGATCATTTATATACACTAAGAATAATAATGGACCCAAGATTGATCCTTGTGGGACACCCATTTTCATGGGGGACCCTGTGGAATTTACATCATTTATAGATACTTTTTGAATTCTATTATTAAGGTAAGAGGCAATGAGATTGAGGGCGATGTCACGAATGCCATAATAATCTAACTTTTGAAGGAGGGTTTCGTGGTCTACACAGTCGAAAGCCTTTGAAAGGTCGCAAAAGACACCTATTGCATCTTGTGACCTTTCCCAGGCGTTATAAATATGCTTGACAAGTGCGACACCCGCAACCGTTGTCGATCTGCCTTTAGTGAATCCATATTGCTCATTGTGGAAAATTTTGTTCATATTAAAATGTACTAAGAGTTGATTTAAAATTAGTTTTTCAAAAATTTTACTCAGAGATGGCAATATGTAGATAGGTCTGTAATTTCCTGGATCATTTTTATCCCCACTTTTGAAAACGGGGATTATCTTACTGAATTTCATAAGAACTGGAAATATTCCAGAATCTATACATTTTTTAAAAATATTTGCCAAATATGGTGCAATATACGGCATTATTGTACTCATTAATTTTATGGACATGCCCCACAAATCTCCTGTATTTTTAAGATTAATAGAATTCAAAACTTTTATAATATCATTAGTATCTATGTGATTAAATTTAAACGTTTGTCGACAATAGGTAACATTATTTTTTAATACATTAATTGCATCAATGGGAGAGGATTTTAATGTGCATGTAACATTAATTGCAATTTCTGAAAAATAACTTTCAAAAACTACTTGCAATTTCGTTATCTGAAGTTATGGGTGTATTGCCTATCACTAGCTTTATAGGTTCCCTGAATATCTTGGGTCTTCCAGATATACAGGTAATGATGTCCCATGTAGCTTTTATTTTATTACTAGAATTTAAAATCCTATTTCTTATGTAGATAGATTTTGCATGTATACAGACTTTTTAAATATTTTTGAAAAATTTTGTACCCGTTTATGGAAATTAGGGTCGTGATTCCACTGCCTCATATTATATAATTCATACAGTGAATCCCTACCTTTATATATACCCACTGTTGCGCAGTCACTAAATTTTAATTTTGATTTTTTAACAATTGTGCGGGGTTTAAAAATATGATTATAGGAAGTTATGAGAAAATCAACCATTGATCTATAACAATCATTAGGGTTATTGACTCCGATATATTTATGGAATACATGCTGTGCTACTTTATCTTTAAAAGAATTTAGTCTCCTAGCAGTGACTGGTCTACACCTGATCTTAATTTCACTTGTAGTAATGTTTTCATTTATTGAAAATTTTAAACCAAGATGATCAGAGCTCAGACAATTTATAATAGATTTGTCATATACTTCATTGTGACAGAAAACGTTATCGATACATATGGAGGATAAGTTAGTAACACGAGTTGGTTCATAAAAAAGATTTTTAAGTTTGAATGAATTCAATAAATTTAAAAGCCGCTTACTAAGTTGTGTTACTTATAATAAATCCACATTAAAATCTCCACAAACTATGACTGATTTACTAGTTAAACACAGTTTTTTAAGGACATCATCCATGACACACTCAAACTGGTCGAAATCACCGTCGATACACGCATACTATAATATACTGTTGACTCTCAATGCAGGATAATTCTATAGAACGTTCGACAGAGAGTGCCATTATATCCTGTCGATTTTTACAGACTATATCATTTCTAACTAACACAAGAGAGCCACCGCGTATAGCATTTACTCTTACGAACGAACTTAACATTTTATAATTCTCTATATTTACAATATTACAATTCTTATGTAACCATGTCTCTGTGAAGCAGATGACATGAATATTAAATTTCCTAAGGAACAGTTCTATTTCAGGTTCTTTGCCACCCAAGCCTTGTATATTTTGATGTACAATATTTAATTTCTGTGGCCTAGGTGTTGTCTCAATGTTTAGTTTTTAAACTAACATTGTTTCATGACGGATTATTACATGTTAAAATATTCTTAGTTGTACTATGTACAACTGGGTTCTGTATATTGTATGCTACTAAAGTAGCAATTTGTTTCTTATAATATAATGGCAAATACCAAGTATTTTTTGTCACCTTAAAAACTAGATTTAATAAAATTATTCATGTCGAAATAAAAGAAAGCGTCACTATGACGGTGAGTTGTATTATATATAGTCATGTTAAGACTATATATGTATTTATTTTGTTCCTCTGTAAGGAAAGAGGAATATGGAAATGAGCATATTATAAATTTACACTTAGTCTTATAATGTAAGCCAAGTAACATTTCCATATTATTAATAATTTTCTTTTTCCTAACAGACGAACTATCCCCATGAAGAAGTACAATTGTACTATTCTCATTTAAATGTAATGTTAATATTTTATTTATATTATTATGGAAACTGGCACCTGGTGAACATATATTGTACACATTACTTACATGCTTAGATAATAAAGAACCAAAACCTTGCCGTATATTATCTGATACAATTATTATTTTATTGTTGGACATATTAGACAATTTGACATCTGATGAATGTAATTTATTTTCACATTTGTAATTAGATGGCTGATTGTGTTCGTTATGTATGACCAAGTCACTACACTTGTCTGCAGATATATTCTGCATTTTTAATTTGTTTGGAGAATGTGAGTTGGAGCAACAACATGTATTTTTGCTTGTGAATGATTCAAATTTGTTGTAATTATAATTACAGAGATCCAATAAATTATCAGCTGCTAGAATATGTAAAAAAATGCCTCAAAATATTATAAATGCCATGCAAACGGTTAGCAGCTCACCACACTGCACTTTTCGCTGAATCTAAGTGGGAATTGGATGTCACCAACGGCATTTACCAAAGGTTACTTCTGACCCGAAATACTATGCTAGGGAAGCCTTAAGTAGAGAAGCAATCTGACCCGGAAACTCTGTCACTGCAAGTTTCTTCAACATTAAAAGCTATCTTCATAAAAAAATTAAATGTTTAAAAATTAATATTTTAAAAAGATATATCCATTTTTTGTTTATATCACTTCACCCACAGAAAAATGGTAAAACGGTGTAAAATTATAATGACGTCTGTCTGTCCTTCCGTCTGTCATGAGGCTGTATCTTATGAACCGTGATAGTTAGACAGTTGAAATTTTCACAGATGATGTATTTCTGTTATAACAGCAAATACCAAAAAACAGAATAAAAAATATTTAAGTGCTTCCGCAAATATTTACGGAAACGGAAAGCTTCGTGCGCGATATCGACTCGTATTTGGCCGGTTTTTTAGAATTTTTATTCTGCATCGACCATAACTAGTGGTAAACCAAACAAAAGTTTTAATAACGTTTTTAAAATTAACATTTGAACGAGAAATGTTCTAATCTCTGCACTTAAGATTAAACATTAAAATTTCTAGAAAAAACAATTTAGATAAAAGACGTTGAGATTTTCGTCGGTGTGGCAATCAGCCTTTTGCTTAGTGGCTAAGGCGTCGGGGTGCGAAGCCCGAAGACGTCGGTTCAATTCCCACAGCGGCGAAAAATTTAAAATTTTCGCCACTGGGATTCGAACCTGCATCTTCGGGTGACCGCGCCCAGATGTTCAAGTAGATCTGTTTATCGAAAAATTTTTGATATTTTCGTTGAAAAGTGCCCCACAAGTGAACTGGCGGCTTAAGATAGTTTAAAATATTCCTCTATAGTATTCGAAATGATATATTTCAGGCGGCTGTAGTGTACGTGGCGAACGCAGAAGCACCACCTGTGTCCAGTACGGCTGAATGTTTTCTATACTCGCGCCAAACTTTTCTCCAACGTTGCATGCATGATTTAACATATTTTACCGTTTTTGAGGCGAACATAAAATACGGGATAAAACCGTTGGCAGAAAAATAAACAATTTTATGAAAATACAGCGTAAGTCGTAATAGCTCAGGCGCTCGTCTTCAATTCTTATACTCGAGCAACCTGAGTTCGATCGCCGATGTCAGAACCAATGAAATTGTTAATTTTAAGTGCCCAATTATTACGTGCTCAGCGGTGAAGGAAAACTTAGTGAGGAAACCTGCATATTTTCGAAATAGTAACAAAAAAAATATTTCCAAGATATGTGAAGTCCAGTCCGCAGTGGGGCCGTGTGGTAGACTATGTCCTAACACCCTCTGTACAGAGGAGGCTCTGTCTTTCTTAGTCAAATTATAATTTAGTTTTCGGCTCTATGGAAATTATAGGTCTCCGAAATAGCAACTTTCAGGGATATCCTCCAAAGCGGAAGGATAATTCCGTAGGTATATAAAACTAGCGACCCGCCCCGGCTTCGCACGGTTGGTAATTGTCATTTTTAATGTATTTTTTTTTACCTTGGTGTGTTCAATAAAGATTATTTATTTATTCATTTATTAGATCTAACTTGTAAGGTTTAGCCAGCGTTTGCAATGTAAGCGCACAAAAATATGTTTGTTATGACATTACTTTACAAATCTTAGAATTTCTTGACTTGTAACTATAATATTATGCAGGTATACTACATATAAAGTTTCCCCTTGAATCACTCTATCTATTGCGAAGAACTGCATTAAAGTCCGCTACGTAGTTTAAAAGATCTAAGCGTACGGCGTACAATGGGAGCGACTTTGTTTTATATGTAAAGATTTGGTCTATATGCTGTCGGACTATCAATATTTCAATTTTTCATCGACCTTTAAGACATTTATGTTAGACAAGAACGTCTCTGTAGCGTTGTATTGCATGAGCTCCAACTATATTTTTTGCTCAAAAACCACAAAAATAAGGAAACTGCTAGAAGACTATCAGGTGGAATGGAATTCGTTTTGTTTTGCGAAACATGTTACTGTGCGTATATGGTGCATTCCGAAAACTTTTTGTGGAAAACGTGTGAATATTTATTGCATGTACCAACTGCTATTACGCCTATCAATATGGGATCAATCCCCAAACTGGGCAAATCTTGAAATCTTGATCCATAACCACACTGTAGCATTTTTGGTCAAATTAAAGAAATTTAACCATTGAAATAATATTTAGCCTTTCATACAATATTAATTATCATTGAAGATAACATAATTAAAATAATTTTAACAAAATTGGTTAGGTCGACAAATATAGATCTAGAAGTGTTTAATTGTAAGGAAAACGTGAATTTAAAACTATAGCGTAGTATTAAATTAAGAAATAAGCTTCTAGCTACAGCAAATGACATTAAAGCTGTAGTTGAACGTTGCTCTAGAGTACTACTTAAACTTTAAAATGTAAAGTAACGAAGCTCTAGGTACGCTTCCGGTAAAGCAAACACATTACATTTAATATATTCTTTAAAATGAAAGTTAAAATTATGTTCTTATCCTATATTACTTCTTAAAAATATATTTAATGAAGACATTCTACGAATACTATATATATATATATATATATATATATATATATATATATATATATATATATATATATATATATATATATATATATATATATATACCTATCATTTTATCGTTATTAATTTTGTTTACTCTTAAGAATAATCAAAGTGTTAACATAACATTTTTAAGGAATTATGGGCGGATTTTATATTATACATGAGATGTATATTTTATTATTGGTGTTATTTTCAAAATCGTATTATTACCATCGTTTTGAAAAGGTCAGCTCCATGTTCTACTCCACTATCTAAAATACATATTTCAAAATGAGTCGTTAAAACTCCTGATGCCCGTGAATTGTCTTAGTTTTAAACAATGAGTAACGGAAAAGACACCTAAGAGTGTCTATTCGAATGGCATAGAAGAATAAACGGAGAGGTAATTCCGTGCAAGAATACCGCTAACAATTGTTACAGGACTGAATTTAAAAGCTATCGTTTTATACGGAATATTTTACCAAGAAACTTTTACTCGAGAAGTTAAGCATTTTTGTTAGACATTGCAAAGTTTAAGTTAAAGTTAGAGGAGAATGGGATATCAAACTATTTTATATTAAGTAATAAAAAGTAGAAATGTTAAAGGCAAATTTTTATACGAACATTGCACATGTATATATAGAATTTCAATAATTAGTATTGCATCGCTTTGGTAAATGTATCTTTAGAAGGTGGTGGCATTCACGCAGATAATGAAACTTATCTTCGGTGAGTGTCATCGTTCACTCGACAGAATAAATTATATGAATCCGGTTGTTTCGTATCACTTCACGAGCCACTTCCTTCGCCAACGCTGCACATTCTATAAAACACATCTGAAAATGATGCGATGGCAAGAAACAGTGAAGGAAATGATCTCAAAACGTAAGAGTACTTGTCATGAAGGGTGGTTTCAATATACCGGAAGCAGCTGTTCTGAAACCGGATGATATCGAAGATTTAAGAGGCATCGAAAGATATTACGGCGTGAAGTTTATTCTGTATCTTCTGTCATCGTAGAAACTGTACCAAATTTGGGGTGTTTTGTTTATTTATTTATTTGTCTTTAGGCAAAGATTAAGCTCTAATGTCTTTTAAGTCTCTCGAAGAACAGTAATGTAACCAACGAACAAACATTTCACGGAGTTAAATTAAATTCAAAACGTAGAGAGTCTGACAAAGACGAGCCATTAATGACGCAATTATATCGCATTCATCTCGAGAGGCATATGATATCAGAAGATAAGTGATAACACTACCTTAAATTGAATATATTATAAACATGTATTGTTTAAATATTTAGTATTTGTAGTATTTTCATTTGGATTGGTATTTGGGACAAACAATTAGTCGAGGCCGATGATGTTTGTTTTAGTAACCATTTCGTAAATATACAGTATGCCTCACACTGTTTTCTTTCACAGCTGAACACGTGATTAGACAACAGTTTAAATTAACAATTTCATTGGTGCCGAGTATATAGGATTAAAAGCGAAGACCCGCACACCGAAATATCACTGCTCTTTAATTGATTTGTATTTGAAATGTATTTGTTACATTAAAATGCTAAAACAAACTACTCAAGCAATGTGGTATTGTAATAAACTCTAAATACTTAACGGTATTTTTGATACATCGGTTGATTAACATCTTAGGTGCTCATTAAAGACGTTAAGCTGCGGATGATTCATGTTTAATCGATTCAAAAAGCGATCCTGAGAGAGGGTTCTTTCGGATGAACGAAGCTTCAATTACGGCAAATGAGGCGCATTAGATAAGGCTGCGCGTATTATGTAACATTTGTTACATTTCCACGCCATCACTTTCTCTTGAAGCAAGGAGGAAATCGAATAAACCAGTTGCTTGTGTTTTTTACACGAGTCTTATATACGCCCGTAAGTACATAACTGGTAAGTATGCGGCGACCTTATACTTCTCACATTGTATTTCGTTTCACGACGGGGTTTTGTGGGCAACATGGGAAAGCGGCTACCGTGGTCTCTCAGCGAAGCAGGTAGTATCAAGCGACACCGCAATTCACCGAAGACTCTTTTTGGACTTCTTTTATTCACTTGGTTTCTAATATCGAACGGGTGCAAACTTAAGTTAAGCTTAATAATGTATTACTAACTAACACTAAGCTAGGTCTAAAATATCATAAATTATAGTATTATTTATTATAAGTCATTCTATTTATTATTACGTGTCTGGCGGTGAAGGAAAACTTTGGGTGGAAACGTGCATATTTTCGAAATAATAAAAAAAATTTTGAAGATATGTGAAGTTCACCAGTTCCGTTGAGGTGCTGCCCTGATACCCTCTGTACAGAGGATGCCGTTGCCCACCAGTGGGACATATACAGGATGATATTTTACATTAAGTCATTTTGTCCCCTTTTGTGTCCTTCGGCGATGTTATCAAAAATACACACCGTATTCGCCAATGCGCTTTCTAAAATTGAAGCCTGCAATATTTCATGATTGCAGGTGTCACCATGGCGTCACGACGGGAGTTCCTTTTTTCCATTTATCTCACGGCTCCCATTCCGACGTCACAATTTAAAAAAAATTCAAAAATCGTCAGCTTTTCCCGAGAATGTTTTTCGTGGTCGTGTTCCGATTTCCACGACCCATTTTGTGGTATGATCGTAGACTGCGAAATTAAGTTTACTGCGTAGCACGTAGGACGCGTAGTATGTAGTAATACATACTACATTCCAAAAAAAAAAACAAAATCAACACAAATATAGAGAATATTCATTAACGGATATGTTGTTTTAAAACTTCTGCACAAACTTCAATTTTACTCATGGTAACTTTGAATCTGTTTCGAGAAGGCCTTTGCCGATTTGCATACAGACCTACAAAAAATAATTAATATTAGAATAGAATAAATTAAGATCAATTTAGGTACAAAACAAAATATCTATGTATCCATCGTCATAGTTTTCTTTTTTAGTTCTTAAGAGTTTGTAAATTGATACTAAGTTGACTTTGAGTCCTGTTCGTTTCCATAAAGTGTAATTGAAACAAAGACACATGAAACACGCGCGTGTGTCTGTGGGTAAAAGCCTGTACCAAAAAAAAATGCCTTAATTAGATTCCTAAGGCGTCCGTATCTTCGAAAGGTAGCTCGTATTTATGCACCCGTTATTTTATCGTTGGACTCGAGTACTTCTACTCTGTCATTAGGGAAAATACTTTGAGCCACTCGGTTTTCAGCGGCGCGTTTCTATTTCGATTGCAATTAACTGTTCACATTGCTCTTGTAGTAACGCCAGTAACTGTAACCTATAGCCTACGGTCACGGGACGCACTATAAATGCGTTAAGGTCTACGAAACTAATAAAACGAGTTAAACACTATGAAATGTGTAACAGTATGATTTTAATAATTAATTCATTAACTCTCATATTTTTTAACTCTCAATTAACAATGAAATTAATTTTAAGTGCATCAGCAGAAGCGGCTCCGTGGCCCCACCACAGTAAAAATCGGCCAAGTGCGAAGGGTCCGGTACCATTGCTAAGTGTCACCTAAAGTCTAAAATGTGACACTTAAGCGGTGGTGAAAGCGGAACTTGCACTTAAATTGTTTTAGGTGTCCCTTAAAGTAAAGGGTCGATGGTGAAAACGGGCATAAGTTTTGCAAAATATCTGGTATTCAAATTAATGTTTTTGTGCGTTATATTGCATATCACACCATCATTGCCTAAGAATATTTACTACCAGATTTCATTTTCAATTTAAATAAGAATTAATTTGCTTAATGATTTCTTTTATGGATCAAATTATAACTGTATAAACATTAAAACTGTGACAGAATTATACTCGACATTTCAAGAACAAATTTTCACCGGAACTCCAAAGTTTGCCCGATAAAAAATAAACGCATTTTCTGTTATAACATCAGGTTGGAAAATGTTTTATAAGCTGCAGGGTCTTGTGAAGGAAGTTGGCTTCGAGGTAAGCGGCTTACTACAGTGGAAACTAATAATAGGTACTATAATTTAATGTACTCTGTTGAAAAAATATGCGAAGGACGAGCATTTTATTAAGCTTTATTATGAGAAATTTTACTTGATTCTATGAATTCTTCGTTCGATATTGTTTTATTAGAGTTCCGTACCCAAAGGGTAAAACGGAACCCCGATACTAAGACTGTCTGTTTGTCTGTCTGCCTGTCCGACTGCCCGACTGTCCGACTGTCACCAGACTGTATCTCATGAACCGTGATAGTTAGACAGTTGAAATTCTCACAAGTCATGTATTTCTGTTGCCGCTATAACAGCAAATACTAAAAAATATTTAAGTGGGGCTCCCATACAACAGACATGATTTTTTTTGCCGTTTTTATAGATAGTGCGCGAGTTCTACTCGCACTTGGGCTGTTTTTTTTTACCTTATATGGACCGGGATACCCGGGACTTTCAAAAATTTGTTTCCAAGTAGGTGGTGGTGGTGGTACCCAAACAGAGTCTTAGTAATAGGGTCCCGTTTTACAATTTCGATTGACCGAAACCCTAAAAAATTGTGAATGTGCGGGAAGTCGATGGGTGCAGGTTGCTAAGCATCGTGCGTCGTGGCAGTCCGTGGTGGTGGCCTATGTTCATAAGTGGACTAGAATAGGCTGAAATTATAATGATAATTAAGTAAAAACTGGCTTAGGAACTATGAAACAAGAACACCCGAAAAGTACTCCTTAGAGATTATTAGGAACAGTCCTTCAGTTTTTTCTAACAAACATGAAGGATTACTTATCGTATTTTCCTAGTAATTAGAGCAGGAGGCTCAGCAGAACTGTAATAGCAGTCGATAAGTCATCATAAATAATCATCACCAACGTGGATGCAAGGGCATTAATTCAAGATAAGTTGCAGCTAGCGTTCTTGGCATCATGCCGCGTGGGCTTGATTTGTTAAATCACTACATAGTATAAAACAAAGTGGTCCCGCTGTCTGTCTGTCACTGTGTATTGTATGCTTAGATCTTTAAAACTACGCAACGGGTCTTGATGCGGATTTACGGGGCGGGTCGCTAGAAAAGTATAATTTAGTTAGTATTTAACATTTTAAGTATCTTTATAATATAATAAGACACATAAGTTATCATTCAAGCGTTATTTTCTAAAACACGTGATCAAATGACACAACTGCGAAAGCAAACTGCTTAATATCGAATACTTACTTGATAATCGTGTAGCTAATACGTGAACTCAAACAGTAGTTATCTTTTTAAGTCCGTAACAATAGTTATCTAAGTAAATTTCAATTTAGTGGTATATTTCTTCCGAGGGAAATTAAGGAACTTTATGAAAAAGCCGGAAAACGATCACTTGGATTAAAGTTATCACCACATACCATGAACATTCACAGTACCTGGTGTAAAAGCGTTTCAAGCGGTTAATGTATAACCCTTTTTATGAAGATGCTATACTCGTAAAATGCTATCGCTCCGGACTAACATTTATATTAACTAAAAAGAAAATCGACTGTAAATAACTCACTACACATTTTCTATCCGATAATGAGGATTTCCCTTGTTTACTCGTATCTTCGAATCCTTGAAAATATCTCCTTTCTAACAAAAGATGAATGTTCCGCCAGTTTATGAATGAAGAATTAACGTTCTTGCAACAATGTAGCCACATTCTATGTTTAATTGCTTTAGATCCGAGAGTCGTGATAGCTCAGTGTTCGGGCGCTAACGTTTAATTTAATATACTCGAACAACCCAAGTTCAAATCCCGATGACTGCACCAATGTAATTGTTTATTTGAAATGCTGACTTATCACGTGCTCGGCGGTGAAGGCAAACATTACGCCAATCCACAGTCGAGTCTCGTGGTGGTACTATATCTTAATACCCTCTGTATATAGGAGGCCTTTGCCCCGTAGTGGGACATATACAGGCTGCTACTTTATTTTCCTTTTATAAATTATAAATCCGAGTCAAATATAGTGTTACAAAATCAGAAAAAACTATTTCATTCTTTAGTATTATCTTCTTCAACTATGTGTGAACTTTAGAGAAATAAAAGGCGCCAAGAATTAAATGTATAAAATATAGAAATAAATATTAAATCGTATAGCGAAATAAGATATAGATAAATGGGGATATAAATTGATTTAATCTGCACTAATACTTTAATTTTAATTCTTATGAATTTTTGGTTTTTATAATATCCAAATTGAACACGAGAAAAGCTTTAGTACAAATAGTACGAAGGCAATAAAAATGACCCGCCCATATACTATGACTATAGCTGTGAACTGCTCAAACAATAAAACTGCGCTTTGCTCTGCCACGCAACCCGGCGACGTAGGGTTGTCAAATATTTTATTGGAGAATTTATCAATTAAACTACACAGGGCTTTGATTGCCTACGAGGAACTAGATCGTAAAACATTCAATCTTTTGATTCGTTTAAATCGACACTAAGAGCTTTTAACAACCTTGTAGTCCCGGGCTCATAACAGTCAGTCGTAAAAGTTGATTGAAATGTATCGTCCATTTTAGTGAATTTGGTGGCGGCGGTAACATGAAATGCTCTCGCGTTGCCGCAATGTAGGAAGTGTATTGTGGTCATATATTGGGAAAGGTTAAAGTTTTCTCGAAGCGCACTCTCGCCGATTACAGAGAAGCACCGGTGTATTCCGTGGGAGATTCCTGTACATCAATAAACTGGAGAGATTTAAGTGTTTAAGAAGGCTACATCTTCTTTCTCTCTAGACACACTGAGACACACACACTGGGTTAAAGATTTCCCCCACGATAAATTAAAAAACAGCTTATAAAAAAGTCGACATACCATTGACATATTGACACGGAAACGATAGACTTGCCGAGCAATACCGTTCATGATATACTAATTCACTTTTAAGACTATAAATTGGATTAGTCGTTCATATTTGGATCTCTTAGTTTCTGAAACACCAGTCTATTCGTGGTTCGATCAATAAAGCCTAGGCCAAGCAAAAAATACAAAATTAATTACAACGTTTACACTTTTATTTAAAAAAAACTGCATAGGAATATGGCAACCCTGAAATACAAAACGCAGGCGACCATCCGGAGTATCTGGGAACATTGACGTGTTCGCAGCGTCTATCTGCAGTTTCTGCAGACACATTGCACAATAAATAAAACCATTCGCAAGTACATCGCATGTAAATAACTCGACATATGGGAGGGGTGTAGAAGGAAAGATTGTTTTTTTTTTTTTTTTCTTTTCAACGCGGCAATAATTTTAAACGGCGGTCCACGGAAACTGATTTGAGAATCTCACATGTCGGAATTAATTCTATGTCCTCTTATTTTATCAGTCAGTGTCTCAGTACGTTTTTGCCGTAATTGAACCTAAACGTACTTTTGGGTTTCTGTGTGTACTTTATGTCAGTGGAGCAAGTCAAAATTTTCCATATCTATCCTTCAGTATGACATCAATTCCAATTTGTGAAGTACAATATAGTAGTAAAAGTTGAAATACCAACATTTACAACAATTTTATCCCGTCTGACTTTAAAACTTTAAAAAAATGGACAAAATTTTTTGACCTTGCGGGAATCAAGCCTACGTCTTCTGGATTTCTGCACAAAAGCTTTAACCTCTAAACTCATTTTAAGCAATGCTTGGTACGTCTAGATATTGTTATCTCCTTTCATCATCATCATCATCATTTCAGCCTGTTTGAGTCCACTGCTGAACATAGGCCTCCCCCACAGACTGCCATGAAGTACGATCCTGAGCCACCTGCATCCATCGACTTCCCGCACATTTGCACAGGTCGTCGCGTTATCTCCTTTACAGAAAGTGTATATGCTTAGGCATTTCCCCAATGTAAATAAAAGAACTCATTGATCTCTTATGTAAAGCACCAGTGCACCTGTTCATGAGGGATAAACCTTCCCCGCCTATCTCAATGGGTTGCGGTGACACTGGACCACTCACTTGCCGTCCTTACCGGATCCACTAAACCCAGCGCCATGTTTTTTTTTATGTAAGAAGGTGGCAAACGAGCTGGCGGTTCACTTGATGTTAAGTGATAACCGCCGCCCATGGACATTTGCAACAACCGCAGGTTTACAGATGCCTTGCCACCTTTTAATATAATGTGTGTGTCTAGTCGCTTTTCACAACAGGCAGAACTTGTCTAAACAATTTCTTGTCCCCGTGACTGCAGGATTGAAAATAATTTCCCTTTTCTTCGCCATTTATTAAAATCCTAGAAATTATACAAAATTTACTTCGATTCGATTATAATGAAAAATATCATCTGTCAGTTTTTATTAAAGTATTACAATATACCTCACGAATGATCTGCATCTGGCACTTCACTTATATTAGATCTGCTAGCTTTAAGAATACAAATCGTGGCTTGAAAGCGATTCCTTCCGGCGGAAAGCAATAAAACTACCCGTCGGACACTATTTCCACTCGCCACTAAATTCTGAAGCAATGCGTGGGCTATCCAAACTGACGTGACGTATTCGCGCGCAAAACCAAAATGGCGCGAAGAAACATTGCGAGAAAACGGCTACCAAAAATCAATCATGCAAAATAAATAGATTTCGACTACACACATCTCAATTGTGTTATGCCTACAGATTTTAAGTGACAGCCGACCTTCGATGATTAGGAATTAGGTTCTTTAATGTTACGAAGAAGAATAATCTCTTACGTATTTTAATCTTATACGATAGACAAACTATGTGATACGTTACACATCTTTTTTTTTTTTTTGTTTTTGCTTTCAGTCCCGAGACTATTAAAGCTTCATCGGACGCAAGCTTCATCGGACGCATACACATCTTTTGATTAAAGTCAAATCCGATGATACAATATCATAAATAAATTAAACATATTTACTGTCATTGTTTCAAAATACACACACCTTTGGCACTAATATCATAAGAAATAGGCTCCCTGTCTATATACGATTGTATTGGTCCGAGTGTCAAAATTGTACAGAATAGGCTCTTAATAAAACATTTTTTTTATGTGACAAGATGACAAGCGAGTTGGCGGTTTGCCTGATGTTAAGTGATATCAGCCGCCCCCGCATATTGCAGCACCGTAGGGTTACAGATGCATTGCCACCTTTTAATAAAATGGGCTACGGCTCACTCACCAGAATAAACCTAGAAATATACAACTTCTACTTCACCACGATCTTCTGTTAGGTCTTGGTACTTCACCTGACGGGCTTACCCATATATGCAACATTAAATACTGTTGCGTGGTCGTGGACCCAAACATGAAAGCGTAAAAAAAACAAACAAGAGATAACTTGTAATCCATACTTCCATACTAATATTTTAAATGCGAAAGTAGCTCTGTCTGTCTGTCTCGCTTTCACGCCAAAACTACTGAACCGATTTAAATGAAATTTGGTACACGGATAGTCTAAAGCCTAAGAGAGGACGTAGGCTATTTTTTAATTGGAAAAAGGGTTATATAGGGAAAACGTATGTATCTATTTAAGGGCTTCGACGCGAGCGAAGCCGCGGGCGAAAAGCTAGTAACTAATAAAGATTGAAATCCACTTAAAAAACACAAATATACTTTTAATACACACAGCTCTTACAAAACAATAATAACGTATAACTTTTCCCGCCAAAACTTCAAATAAGTAACGTCTAACTTGAAAAAACCTAGTGAAATTTATATTCTATTAGTTTCTATCCAAATTGCAAATATATTTTGGTGGAACTGGTTACAATAAGATAAAAAGTGCGCTGTCCAAATGAATTGAAAATTCCCCAACCCAGTTTGATATAGTCTCCGTGGAGCTGAACTACTCTAGCAATAAAACGACACGATGTTTTTGCTACAGGATCCAGTATCCGTAGGGTTGCCAGCGTTTGTCCTTTACTTATTTTTTGTATGTTATTCGTTTCGTATTCGGTACATTGTATAGCTGTAATGATGTCCCAGCGTGAATAGATAAATGAATGTTAATAATGGTTTATAGGGGAGGCCTATGTTCAGCAGTGGACTCAAACAGGCTGAAATGATGATGATGATGAATAATGTCTCTAACCCACACAGAAAAACGTGACACAACATTAGAAAAAAAACTTCTTCAGTATAGGTTGTAGATTGGGCGGCAATCATTGCATGGACCAAAATATATCAGGTACATAAGTGCGAGTTAATTCTATTTATTTCACCTGGTAGTAAATGATTACCGCCATCCGCAGGTCCAAGAACACCTAAATGTTGCGTGGCACTGCGTCGCCAATCTTAAATACTTTCACTTACTCACGTGGTAGTCAGCCTTCACTTCAGCGTAAAGTAAAGTAACAACCTGTACATGTCGCACTGCTGGGCAAAGGCCTCCTCTTTACAGAGGGTATCAGAGCATAGTCCATCACGCGGCCCCACTGTGGATTGGCGGACCTCACGTATCTTCGAAATATTTTTATTTTTATTGTTTCCAAAATATGCAGAATTCCTCACGATGTTTTATATATATATATAGTATATATATACAATATATTATAAATGGATGGAAGTTGAGTACAGCCCTGGTCTGCAATATTACAAAGCGCATTGCTGCAGAGGACACTGAGAACATGTTTGTGTCGTCTATCCGCAGAGTCATTGCGAACCAAATTAAGCCATTCCAGGATATTAAAAAATCGGTGCTTCCCGCATTGAAGTAACCATGTTGTGCTAATAAAAATTCACCCTTCAGATAGTTGGGAATAAACTAATGATTTTAATTATTTTGGTTTAAAAATCTCATTAAGTTTACAGTGAAAAAAAAGTATGGAAAAAATCAAAAGGAACAAGGCGTTAAAGACACTGACCGAAATTGTCCCACCACCGAGGATTGCTCTCAATAATTAACGATTATAATCCCACCATATGCCTATCCCAAGATATGAATAAAACGAAAAACATATAATAATTTACATTTACTTTTATTATTATTATAATTTACTTTTATTTACGGTGGTAGGGCCACGCAACAGTGTTCGCTGTTGCACGAATGGGCACCTCCGGGTTAGTACCACGACCTCACAGAAGACCCGCGTAAAGTAGAAGTGTTGCACTTCTGCGTTTCGTCTGGTGAGTAACGTAGCCGGGGCCCACATTATTGAGAGGTGGCAACGCATCTGCAACTACGGGTGTTGCAAATGTCAATGGGCAGGCGGTTATCACTTAACATCAGGTGAACCGCCAGCTCGTTCGCCACTTTCTCACATAAAAATAATTTACATAATGCAATGGCAAGATAATAACTCAATTATGAGATAACAGATTATCATTTCCATGTAAAAAATTTCGTATGAAAACAAAACCATATACTTATTTTGTACAATTGGTCTGTTTTCTTTAATTCTTCGGATAAAAAAAAAACTATTTTATCTATACAGATATATATAAAATTGGAGTGTCTGTTTGTAAAATTAAAATAACCGCTTTTTAATAAATACATATGGATGTATACACGGTACATATACCAAAATAACATTTTTTTTACAATTTTTGTCTGTCTTTCTGTCTGTTTGTTCCGGCTAATCTCAGAAACGGCTGGACCGATTTGGACGGGACTTTCACTGGCTGATAGCTGATGTAAGAAGAAGTAACTTAGGCTACTTTTATTTTAGATTTTTTTATTTTAAATTCCACGCAGAAGAAGTCGCGGGCACAGCTAGTACACAATAATACAGGTATGTCCCTAAACTTTGCAACACAGAGTTTAATTTAATACACTGTATAAAAGGGTTACTGGTAGGTAACTATCGAACAAAAATTTATAAGTCATTGTTACAATCGGATCATTAACGTTTTTTTTTTTTTTTTTTAATTTACAGGTATAATAAAACACAGAAAGTCGTGTTTAATAAGTTTTGGACGTGGACAAAAAACAACTGGTATGGCATATTATTTCCACCACCTGTCTCCTGTAACCGCACCTGGATTGAAGGCGAATAATAATTGTCAACCTAAAACAGTGATCCGTAAAAATGTGATTGCCTATTTTTTATCGTGTAACAGTTAATGTATTTTAAAACGTTTTGTGCAAATAATAAGGTCGCCTCCACCTCGTTTACATTTGTAAACTGTTTTCGTTGGCTGAACTGGAAAAAGAAAGTGTAGGTATACAATAAGTTATATAACTTTATACCACAAGTACAGGTATAAAAAAACCGGCCAAGTGCGAGTCAGACTCGCGCATGAGAGGTTCCGTACTACTATCTATAAAAACGCCAAAAAAAAATGTCTGTTGTATGAGAGCCCTACTTAAATAATTTTTATTGTGTTCTTTTAGTATTTATTTGTTGTTATAGCGGCAACGGAAATACATTATCTGTGAATATTTGAACTGTCTAACTATCACGGTTCATTAGTTACAGCCTGGTGACAGACGGACAGACAGACAAACGGGTACCGTTTTACCCTTTGGGTACAGAACCGTAAAATTAAAACTTCGTAACTAAAGTAAAGTAGAAAGCTCTAAAGTGGGTACCTACGTGAAATTTTCTTTAAAGTACTTGAAATTAATCTTACGTAAAAACATTTCAAATTTTCCTTACGTTGATTTAGGAATAAATATAATTTAACCTCAGTGCTAAATAGTTGTATTTCTGTATTTTTCTTTCTTTCTGATGTGTTATTTACTATTTATTACACATTGAACATTTATACATTTTTAGGGTTCCGTACCCAAAAGGTAAAACGGGACCCTATTATTAAGACTCCACTGTCTGTCTGTATGTCTGTCCGTCTGATGATGTATTTCTGTTGTCGCTATATCAACAAATGCTAAAAACCAGAATAAAAAATATGCTCCCATACATCAGACATGATTTTTATTCCCATTTTTAAATAAAATGGTACGGAACCCTTCGAGCACGACTCCGACTTGCACCTGGCCGTTTTTCTTTCATGCGTCTCGTTTCAAATCTTATATATTCATGTAATAATAATTATAATAATACTTTTCATAACTATGAAAATCACCTATGCATTCTCCAAGGGACAGATAATTTTTTGATTTCTTTGCCTTCAGCCGTCTCTTTTTTATATCACAGTATTTGACCAAATTTTTTGAGCCTAACATTAGTGCCGTTTCAAATATATTCAGTCTTTTTCGTAACGTTTTATTTAAAAGAATTACGCTACGCCATATCGAATTCACTTTAGTGGCATTGCGAAGAGATGCATCGTCCAATAATCTAAAAAAAATATGTAGGAATTGGTGATCGTAAAAAAAGTTTACCAAAACTACTAAATCAACCTATAGCATACAAAAATATATGATAGAGAAAACATAAATTTCTGTATAAAGTTTACAATAGCAGTATTATTATACTAGTAAACTAAGTAAAGGAAGAACAAAGTTCTTTCTACCCTTATATAAAAACGAGCAAACAAATCATTTTAATTCAATGAAACATACCAAAAAAAACCAACGTGTAAATTATTCAACTGCCTATTTGCTTGAAATAGACAAACAAAGACATTAAACTACCCTCACCCCTGATTATAATTTGTTCCTCAATAATATTAATAACGTTCATACTCACGAAAATATTTTCCAAGACATCTCCAAAGGTAAAGAAGATAACGAATCTTGCTTCCTGTCTTGGCATATTTTTGAACCGAATATGAAAATTCCAGATTTGTTCATTTGTTTCAGCATTCGTAATCCCTGTGGAGTATACATCTGTATTAATCCCCATTATGGTCATTGTTGCAATCAATACATTTCTACTTATAGCATATTTTTTTAAAATTTACTTCTAAATTATTAAAATTTTTGTGATAAACTAAATTATTATAAATTTATTTAAATTATCAGTAAAGTTTTCTTAAACCAACAGAAACCGTAATCAACTAAAAATCATAATATAAATATAAATTGTACCAATTTTCTACGTTCTATGTAATTTGTTTAGTTGCGTAACTTTATACGTATTTTCGGTATATACCCGGATTTTCTGTATCAAGTTTGGAGTGTAAAAATAATTAGAGTAGTATCACAATGTATAGAAAGTGTCCATAAAATGACAACGAGGAAGCGTTTTCACAGCCTATTTTCTACACAGTTCAACGGAAGCTCCATTTTTTTTATTAATATGCTACACTACGTTTTCAATTTATCATGTAGGTCTCACTCTTAGATTAAATTAGCTCCATTCTGGTCATTCAGTATACGTTTGTGTTTATACTTTTCTTTTCCTTTTTTTTGAGGGTAAACGACCCCTCTGGAGAAACAGTGTAGTTGGTGTACAACGATGACACTGCGTCTAGGCGACCCCTGTCGTGAAACAATTTTGTAAAGGACAAAAATGTGTGAAATCAATGTTAGAGGCACAAAACAAAATTTCATTTTTTTTAAATAGTAATAGATTATATAATTATTTATTGCAAAATGTATGTTACTTTAATTTTGGGGTGCATGTAATAATTATCTATAGAAAAGTTTACAAATATAAATACTTTTAGATATTTAATTTAAAGCTTAATTTATTTTGCTTTATTTTAGGCATTTAATAAAGAATCGTAAAAAAAGGCTCTGTAAAATAAAAAAAAAGATTTATTATACAAATTTTTAATTAATATTTTGTTATGCATTTAATTTTTTCCAATTGTAACACTGGCCAAATCAACAAGCGGCCGTGTTAATGTCGATTTTTTCCAAATATTACTTTAATTAATATAATAAGGTTTTTAGCTGTTGTAATCGACAATTAAGTTGATTTGGCATAATAAAATATATCTTCGTATATCTTGCATCTTAAAATAATACAGAAATGTGTAAAGTAGCTATCTGATTGGAGTGACAGATGGTAAAGAGACAAATCGCGCCAGTTTTTTAACAATCCTGAATATATTGTCAAAAATGGAAGAATCCACGGCTCAAGATATATCGGAAGTTGTTTCTACAAGCCAGGCACCAGGTGAAGTTGCTATTTCATGATCCGACCCACAACGCGGCGATGTGAACACTAGCCGATCAAGTTGAATGTGCGCCGTTAATTAAAACATAGAATTTGATAAAGCTACGTTATTCGTATGCTTAAGTTCTGTATCTTGAATGTATTTTGATAATATATGACATTACATACATTAATTATATATATAAACAATAATGAGCTAGTTACAAGAACAGTAAACTTATTGGACATTGCTGTGTTATTCTTACAAAACGTTGCACACAGCAGAAAACGCTTGCTGTATTCAATATCTTGATCATAATAAATCATTTCAATGAGAATATAGAATAAATAAATCATGTTAACTAATGATGACTAGTATTTTTTGATTCAGTTTTTCTAAAGCATTTAAGGTTATTTCTATTCATATCTTTACCATTATATGGTTTTATGCATTTATAACAATTTTAAACAGTGCAGAAAATCTAACCAAAGCAATTCATTTCTCTGGTACTTCTTTAACAGAATTAACTATCACTTAGCTACTTAGTTTTATTCCTAAACAATATAAAGTTGTTTTACTGGCTTTGTTATGTCTATCTGTGTATCTGTGACATTGTAACTTCTAAACAAATGGACCAGTAATGATTTATTATTTTTGTTTGAAAGGTGATATGATTGATATGGTTCTTATCTATAATTTATGAAGATCTGTTAAGGCTTTTAAATAATCATCAGCTCAATTTTTACTTGACAAAAAGGATCTTTTTAACTTTCACAGATGCAATTGATTTGAAGTTTTCTGTACTCCTGCTTCAGTGGTATTTCCAAGTCATGCTTACCTTGAGCTGATGCTGTAGTATCATTAATAGTCAATGGAATGCTCAATTCCTTAAAAACCTATCATAGACAGTGTGTTTGGTCTCATTAGAATAGTCTTAATGTGGAGGTGTTAGATGATATTTGTGGTCACATGGTAACCCTAGACATGCAAGCAAGTATGCAACATTCAGCGGGCATGTTGTATACATTTAGGTTTATGTCACAGCTATGGCACTATTCTTTACATTTTAGTTTTTTTTTTTTTATTAAAATTTTTATTTTATATTATTGGACCTTGAAGTGTATATTAGTAATTGGACTCTTTGATATTTCAGAAAGCGCAGAGGAACAGAAGTTGGGATCTGTCTCTGAAAATGTAACTACAGCTATCATAAACACATCTCAGTCATTGTTTCCTGACAGCCCTGTGTACGAACCTGAAGATGATGTTCTTAAATGTGAGGACATTCAAGAGGTAAATTACATTCATTATTACTGAACAGTGTCCGTGTCAACTAATGCAATCTTTTTTATAAACATGTTAATACAAAGAACATTGTAATAGTAAACTATAGTTTGTTCATGTAGTATAACCCACTCTTTTTTAATACACAGATGGATAGTAAAACAGTAGAAGAGGCTGATTCTCAAGGTACATATGGTGCATAAACAAATTTTTTGTTTAATTCAGTAGATAAGATATATTTTATGTCTGATATTCTTTTACAGGTGTTCAACCATTATCAATAGTTAAGAGAAAGCTATCCGATGAAGGCCCAGATAGTACCGCAAAAATTCAAAAACTAGATATCATTGAAATTGTTGATGAAAATGTGGTATCCTCCCAAACTCTAGATGAGGAAGTTTCTCTTATTACAAGAATGGCAAAGAGCAAAACAGAAGATGAGTTACCCATTACTGTAAGACTGCATACCCCAGTGTTACCCAGTCCCAGGAAGATCACAAAACGTAGCAACAGTGTTGAAGTTAGCATATTAAAAACACCAAAGACTCCGAAGTCTAGACCTGCTAGTGTAGACTTAACTAAATCTGCTAAGAAAGTCCATACATTAGAAAAAGTCAAAGAAATTACATTATCTGATATTCCACTACAACAATTAGTTCAGACTCTTGCACTTCCAGACCAAGTGTGGAGTTTGTGGCTGAAAAAGCTCCTGTTAAAATACCTGAAACAGTTGCAGAGATTCCTGAACTTAATGACTCTCAGGACTTTCACCTAGCACTATCTCCTTCTTCGGATTCTGAGGCACCAGTTGTGGAGAAACCGGGGCAAGCTGATTACAATAGTGATCCAGTCGTGGTTAAGGACAGAGGAGAAATCCTAGATAGTGGACCCATACCGCCAACCAGGAGTGAAGGGTACAATTATTCGGACCTAAGTAACAATCAATCGCAACCGCTGCCTAACGAATACAATCTGGGCAAAACGACTGACCAAGAAAGCACAGACAGCGTTTGTTCCATCAACTTAGACAGTCCCGACCATGTGCCCACCGTCGCCTCCAAGCTAATCTCGAAACTATCCAACGGCAACTCCTCGACCCCGACAGAAGGAAGCGACGGCAAGCGCGCAGAAGATGGAACTCCCGACCTTGTCAAGCTGAACGGCAGAAAGGCGAAGCTGGGCAAGAACGAATCGTTCAGGGGAAGCAACGCGACGACGCCGTCGACCATATCGCCGCTGCAGAACGGCCACTCCTTGCCCGTCAACACTCCTCAGATACCGGCCTTCGACGTGCACGTCACCCACAACGAGGACTGCGAGTTCCTCTCGCTGTACGTCGTGCGGACGGACAACGACCTGGGCATGGACATGTGCCGCGAGTACCAGAGGATCTCGAAGCGGTTCACCATCGACCCGTACATGGCGGACGTGTCCGTCAGCGGCTCGCCGTCCAGCGTCACCAGCGGGGGCATGGTGAACCTGCCCGTCAGGACCTCCTTCGCGTCCACCGTCAGCTCCACCTCCACATCCAGCAACAAGGACCAGCGACGGCGCGTTCGTCGTGCCCCAGCCGCCCCGCAAATCCGTGTCCAACCCGACCGTCTCGGTAAAAGGCTACGACGCCCTGATGAAGAAGCTCCAGGACATATTCTCGCACATACGGGAGGCGTCAGTGGAGGAGGCGAATCGCTCGCTCGAGGAGAAAGTGTCGGTCGCCGTGCAAACGCTCTCTGAAACGGTCAGCAACGGCAACGCGAGCCCCGAGGAGGTGAGCAAGTGCGACAAGGCCACACCGAAGAGCTCGCTCAAGAAGACCAGGGTAAGGGGCCGGAGGCACATGGCGGGGAAGACCAAACGCGCCCTGCTGCCAACGCAGCCCGAGGAGCCGGAGTACATGCGCGGAATGAACTCCCCGGAAATGGTGCCGACCAACGGCGATAGCGGCAAAACCTCGCCTAAGGACGAGAAACCACTCTCCTCGCTGGTAGGCACGCCCAAGTCGGTGAGCAAGCTGAAGCAGAAACGCAGACCAACCTCTCCACGTCCCGCCACTCCTGTGGAAAAGGTGGTCATCAAGCCGGAATACCCGGGCTTCGCGGCCGACACCGTGGTGCTGGCCAAGTGGGTGGACAAGCGCTACTACTCCGGCAGGGTGTTGGAAATCACGGAGCCCAATAAGTACCTGATCAAGTTCGACGACGGCCAGAGCAAAGTGCTGCTGGACGAGTTCATAATATTCGGCGACACGAAGAAGCTGCCCCTCCAAGGGCAGTCGGTGTACGCGCTGGTCGACGAGGAGCAGAACTACGAGCCCGGGCTGGTGCTGGCCGTGGAGGAGCATGACAACGGGACCGTTACGTACAGATGCACCACGGATGGGTAAGAGATGTTTGATCTCTCCTTCGACTAATCCTTACTATCCTTACTGATATTATAAACGCGAAAGTTTGTATGTAACGCAAATACTACTGAATGGATTTTAATGAAAATTTACACTAATATAGCTTACACATCAGAATGAGACATAGGCTACAATTTATATACATATTTATGTAAATCTGTCTTTCTTTCTGAATGTTACGCCTTCAGCCTATCCTACGCAGACGTAGTCGCGGGCAGCAGCTAGTAATGGATATAGTCATATCCTGCTACAGAGCAAGTATCAAAGTGAAAATTTTATAAAAATCCAAAATCTTCTAGAGTTATTAGTGTTATTGTGAATGTTCTATGCGGTTCCCTGACGATGTTCCCTTTCGTGTAGAATGTTTTAGATCAGCACGTAAAATTGTATTTCAAAATTTCTTTGCTAACGGTACCGTTATTTGCACTGTGATTGTCTGAATACAATGAATTTAAAAACTCCAGACCCTGTACAGCAGTGACTCAGAAACGCGAATATTAAAAAATTATGTTGCACTGCTTTGCTTCGATTTTGTTTTTCTCCTCAAAACAAAGGGTTTTAAGCGGTCACGGGAAATGTATTCAATGATAATTCAGGGTACAGCCGATCTCAATTTTAAATTTCATTGAAATCTGTTCAGACCCGTCTACGCGTGACAACGGACAAACAATATATTTCTGCGAATCTCGGCGGTCTGGGATACATGTCACATTTATCATATTATTAATGTTAAAAGGAATCGTCCATTTATCGCGTAAGGTTTAGAAGGGGTGACGGGATCTAGCAAAAATCGTGAAATATCCAGAAAAATTAACTACATGGCATTGATGGTCGACCTTTTGGTAGAATTACATTATTAGTCAATCGAAGTTGTAAATATATCGATCGTGAGTAGTGCTGACTTCATATGGTTTGCGGTGAAGTAAAACATCGTAAGGAAACCTGGATATTTTCCAAAAAATAAAAAAAAATACGTCAAAAGATACGTGAAGTCCGCCAATCCGCAGTGGTAAACTATGCCTTTATATCCTTTGCTTTTCCCCAGCCGTGGGATATATATATATATATTTATATAATCACTTTACTAAGTGTACTCACGTGCTAATTGTATTTATTATGTGTGTATGAATGTTTCGCTCAAACGGACCCTGAAACAAATCAAAGGGATTCAACGAAAATGTTAGTCATTGAAACAGGAATATTTACTTGAATTTTTATATCTATCAAGGATCAAAAGGTATAAGTATTATTATTCATTAATTGACATATCTATAAAATTAAATGAATCTGTTTAGTTATTGGTTTATATAGTTTAAGAAGATCGTTGCGTTAGTTAAACAGGAAACAGTGTTGTATTGTTTGAAAACTTCTTCACGTAATATCGTTATAAGATAAATGTGAACAAAGTCGCGGGCACATGCTAATGGAAAGAAAAAAAAATGCCGCTCGCCGTGTTGGATATTTTGTAATGTGCATATATCCCGATTATCATTTTGTTTTCGAACCAAAGAGGCAAAACATGATCACTTTAATACTAATAATGCACCGGCTAACGAACAATCGTGGTTATCTCCAAAAGAACCAAGTAACTATGGCCTCATGGTTATCTGCATGGGAAATCGTCACTGTGTTTTTTTTTAAGTGAAAAGTTACACCTGACGTTAAGTAATGGTCCATCCATTAACATCTATAACACCTGAGGGGATGTAAATGCATGGACAACCGTTGAAATAAGTGGGCCCCGGCTACCTCACTCACCAAGCGAAACGCGAAAGTAACATACTTCAACTTCACGCCGGTCTTCTATGAGGCCGTGGTACTTCTCTGACCATACTTGCAACAGCTGAATCTTCTGCGTGGCCCTACCACATATAATCTGTGGTCTCGTGATTATCTACGAGAGGACCTTATATGCGAAAGGAGGAGGATTATATGCGAAAAGTTGTCGAGCAGATGGTTCACCGGATATTAAGTGAATACCGCTGCCCATAGACATCTTCTACACCCGAGAGTTGCAGATGCGTTAAAAAGCTTTTTAAAATTGATCTCCCTCCACCTGACTCACCAGAGGAAACGCGAAAGTATTATACTTCCACTTTACTCCGGTCTTCTGTGAGGTTGTGGTACTTTCCCGGACGAGGTCTGTATGAATCACTGGTCTCACGTTCGATCCCCGCTGTTGGCAGCGACACGATAGTGATGGTGACAGCCAGCGAGCTGTACCTGACCGAAGACCAGGCTCGCTCGCTGAAGGAGTCTGCAAGGCCTCGATCTCCTGCAGCGCCTTCCACACCGCGCCGCCGCCACCATAGAGAGCTGGACCTGGACAACATCATACAGGTGAAGATTGTGAACTCTGGAGTAATAACCACTATCATTACCGCGTAAATGGTCTGCCATAACATATTGGGCACCGAATACTATATATAAATAATGTTATAATTTCAGATTTGTTCCATTACATTTGAACTTTTTTTTTTTTTCATTTACATTTAAAATGTATGCCATAAAGTAGAATCCGTCATTGTCTGATATTTTTTGTTTTCTAATAAACTTAGAAGTAAATATTAATTCACACATGTATCAAATGAGCAGAGTCTTTGAAATGCAAAACTTCTAAAAAACTTGTTCTTAATTTTATAATTGTTCTTTGAGGGATGCCATAGACCACCACCATACTTAGTTTCCTTCTAAAGTAAAGGCATGAGAGATTGAGTTAACGAAATTTGATTTAGGTAAATTACTTACAGTCTACTCGCCTTGCTGGTTATAGACTATATTTCTAAAAGGGAGAAAGAAAGAAAGACAGGTATGTTAATTGAAATCAAGGATATGCTCTAATCAATGGTCTACCCAATTGTAAATTAATACTAACATCCATGAGCATTCACGGAGGGTATGCAAGGTGTTTTACTTAATGGAAAAGTTTGATAACAGCAGATGGTTCACCTGATGTCAAGTGATTATTGTCATTCATGAACATCTTCAACACCTGATGAGTTGCAAGTGCGCCAACCATTGCAAACCTGGGCTATGGTTACCTCACTCACCAGACTAAACATGAAAGTATAATACTTCTGATGCACTGTGTCTTTGAATGCCTCCATAATTACTATAAATATTTCATCTTTGAAAAAGTTCTGATGATGAATTAACACTTCAATATAAGAATTACTAGAGTATAAAATAATCAGACATGGTTTTTTATCAACAGGGTCCCCGCAGCGCCCGTAGCCGAGATAAAGGCAGCTCCAGTGCAAAGAAACGGGTTACTTCACCCAAGAGTCCTAAAGCATCTACATCAGGTACGCTAGAACCAGAAGAAAGATTAATATTTTCCTAACAAAACAAATAAAAAATATTGTATTGTTTTAAAAAGTATAGAACAGACAACATAAAATATATACTTTTTTATGATTTTTTTTTTATAAATAAATAAGAAACATTTAAAATGTTATAAAACTGTCAATATTGTTTTATTATAATCATGATAATTAATTCAAACACATCCTGTAACTTTAAGTACTAAAAGTTTAGATTATGGTGGTCAGTGAAAGATGTCCCCATCTATGCAAAACTAATTAATTATTTAGCCTTTCAATAAATACGCAATATTTTTATAAGACTAATGTGCCAGTTTTGTTTATGCCAGTTATGGCTCCTAGTGTTGGTTCTGGTAAAAAAGTTGTGATATACAATTTAAAATTTAAATGAGTTATTTATAATTTAGGCTATTATTTTACATTATACTCCTGAACATTGGGAATATGTATTTCATTACAATTAAATTAATATAGTAATGTCAATTCTTGTAAATAATTTCTGATTATTGATGCTTAATCATTTTCAAATATTTTTCAATTAAATATTCAATATGACTAAAAGTCATGTACCAGATATAAGATCTGCAAAGATGGAACAGAACACATAGTCTATGTAACTAAATAAAATTAAAGTGTCTGCTTACATAATGAAATTAAAATAAAAAAGGTGCTTTACAACATGGCTGTTCAAATTTTAAAGAAATCTAATCATGTTTAATTTTTTTCTTGGTTTTTGCTTATTAGAAATTTGCTTTAATCTCTTAAACAACTGGGGCGATTTTGATAGTAGCTTAGATAGATAAATTGAGATATTGTCCGAGATTAGTGTCGGCTACTTTCCATAGTTACTGGACAATTTAAAAGTGTATAGGCAAGAAACAGCTGGTATACATTATTTGATACTTATTAGACAACTACTCTATTAAATAAAATATGTTTGATAGATATTATTTGTCAAAATTAAAGAAACAGGTAATGTTGTAAAGTTAAAATTACATATTTAAAAGGTTTATTATACTAAAAGAAGGGCTGGCTTACAAGCAAAGTTGCAATCCATTGGTGTGATTTCAAATTCTATCAATGTAATAACTTCTATGTCTACAGTGAGTGAAGCGCAAAGTTTTTTTCTTTATTTTTATCCCTAAGGGGTTCAAATAATGGAAGTTTATATAAAATCATAAATCATGTAATATGTTTTACAATTAACAATATGTGAATGTATTGGGATTTTTTATACAAAGTACATACTTTGTCATAATTGAGCATTCCATAATTTAAAAAGAATATTAATATTTTATTGTGACAAGAAATAACCAGAAAAATTTCAATTCAAACATTGTTTGATCATCCCGTTAAGAGTGGTCACACTATTGATAAGCGGTTTAGTCATTATGTGTTCAGTGTTCAGCGAACAGTTTTAGTGCTTGTGAATAGGCCATTGTATTGAGACGGTAAGGCAGGAATTTCTTAAGGTCACAAGTACACACCAAATTCAGATTTAGAACCAAATTCTGCATATGCTCTGTTAATATGTCCATCGTCTATAAAATCACACCCACACACTGGAAAACACTTATGTTCATCACACAATGTTTTTCCAGTATTAGGGATTGAATCCTCACCTTCAGGCGCAAGACACAAGTTCAATGTCTACTACAAAGATCGGGTCGCCACTAAGTGAATATATAAAACTGTAATAACTTATGAAGGGTTTAAGAGCCAGCCATTAATTATTCTAGGTGTGAAGACAAAAAGCACCCCAGCTGGGGTAAGGAAGCGTTTGGCAAGTGAGAGCAGTGAGATGAGCGAAAGTAGCAACTCCGCCCCACCAACGCGCCTAGAGGAGGTGGCGGGAGTGGAGCCAGAAGTACAGAGGACACCGAGGAAGATAGATGGAGTCAAAGGTCTCTAATATGTTCATTTAATTTTATTTAATTGCATTTGTCTGCTTGTCTGTTCTGTAAAAGGTATCTTTTTGATTTTAAACCGCTGAAAAATAACTAGTGGACCCAATAGACACTGTCCTGTATATAAAAAAATTAAAAAAAACTGTGGACAGAATTGTGAATTTTAACCATTCTCAAATCGAACCGCAAGAGACACAAAAGAGTTCAGTGACATACACACATACAGAAGAATTATAAAGGTGAGGTAAAAAACTGAGTCTCTAATAAACCCAGAACTGGATGACCACACAATGTTATCTTCATTTCATTGGTGTCACTTTATTAAAAATTGTATGTATGGCCAGGAATAGATAGTTGTCTGTAAAAATGTTATTAACAATCAATTCATTCAATGATTTTTCAAGCAAAATTCTCAAATTCAAATTCTTTGCCAGCCATTGCCATTGCAATCAGTCCATCATTCCATGTTTTCAACCTTATATGATACTATAAATTTTAATCTAGTATGTCCACCGCAACATCATTTTCATTGTATCATAAGTCTATTTAATGATATGCACCGTTTTAATTGTACAGGTTTGTCTGAATTCTTTAATAAATTTAGTTGTAATTCAATAAAACAAATATATATATTACATTATCTTTATCAATACATAAAACTGTCCAAATGAAGCTGAGATTCAAGTGTTATAACATTCAGAATTAAATTTTCTTTTCAGTATTTGGGCTAATACATGAATACTTAAGTAATTTTGTTTTATGATTTCTATTACGCATCATGTTTCCAGCCGGACCGTTGCAACTGAAAGGAGCAGCGAAGCAGAACATCGGCAAGAAGAACTCCAAACTCACCAAGTTTGAGAACGACGAAGACACCTGCACAACACTCGGACCCATTCCTAGTGGCAGTAAACTCTTTGAAGGACTACACTTTTTACTCACTTGCACAGAGCCACCGAGGCGTGAGAGGATCCAGAAGGTAATTAGTTCCTAAAATGTTAGTTTAATAGATGTATAATCAAAAATTTTTATCTTAAATGATATTAATATGAAACACATATTACACTAAAAATAAAAAAATATTATTAATTAGTTTTTTCAAGGTGGTAGGTTACACACAAGGGATATGTCCAACATAACTGGGTACCCTTTATAGGGTGGGTGTGGTAGACTTTTCTTTAGAATCCAGAATTAAGGCAAATATAATTAGAAGTAATATTTCACACCAGGCTTCTGTGAAGGTATGGTACTTGACTGGAGCCGGTCCGTTTATAGCAGCAGAAGTCTTTTCTTATAGAAGTAATTATAGTAATACAAGATTTAGTAAAATGCATTATAAATGGTGATAATTTTTGTCATTAAAAAAAAGCTAAAACAATCTAAAATTGAAAGGTGTCTGTCTACCTTGAATGTGAAATGATATTTGTTAAATTTCTCAATAACTGTTGTTCAAACATTCTCTTTTTAGCAGTTCCAAGAGAGCCGGCACTATTCCTCGGAGGAGGACAGTGAGGCAACTTCGGCCATGGGTGGCACCGACACAGAGGATCTGGTGTTCTGCGAGAGGCCCTTCAACAAGGAGCGTCTCAAGGAACAGTTAGAGGCGGGAGGGGGTATCGTTCATAGGTGTGTTGATTTTTATAGAAACATGTAACTAGAAATAGTTGACCCATGCGAAAATTTCGCTGGTACTGTGATCAATCACAGAATGAAATGAGAGTTAAATTCAGTCAACTTATCTACATTTCATTTAAACGGTCAGTAGATGGCGCTATTATGCATTCGGTGTTTATAAACAAAAGTTTTTAAACGAAATCTTTTTTCAAATGTAAGTTATTTTCAACCGACTTCAAAAATGGAGGAGGTTCTCAATTCAACTGTTTTTTTTTTTTATGTTTTTTACCTTAAAACTATTTACTGAGTGAACAGATTTTGATAATACTTTCTGATTTAATAATTTCTATTGGATCTTCGGCTCCGGAGATACATAGGGAACTCATGAAAATCAATTATATAATGAATACACTGCCAGATATTTGAAGTCGGTTTTGTTTTCGTTAATAAAAAAGTTGACTTGTTATAAAAACATTTACTATAATCTAGTTTTCGCCAATAGCGCCAAATATAAGCTTTAAAATGGTGTTTTATGGCTAATGGAACAATTTATGGCGTACTTAAAAAAAGTCTTGAAAATTTATATATAGATTCTATATCATCGTGCCAAGATAGCAACTGATAAAGTATGAGCCTATAGAGTATGTCCCACTGCTGGTTAAAGGCCTCTTCTGTACAGAGGATATTAGGGCTTAGTTCACCACGCGGCCCTACTACAAATTGGCAGCCTTCACATTTCTTGGAAATACAGGGAGGCTTTTCTAAGTGTATGCATTTTTTAAAATTAAATTTTAGACTAAAATGTATAATGTTATATAAAAAATTAAAAATATTTTAAATCACTCGTAAGTAATTAATTACATTCATTTGAACATATCTCAAAAAGTGCGTGATTTATACGCAACTCATTTATTTAACGCGCGATCATTCATAACTAACACGCACACAAGTTCGTTTTTGTGCGTGAACAGTAAAATTTAGGTATTTATGAATGACTACCACGTTGTCAACACATTCTGTTTTTTAGGGAGTAGAATGGGAACTTTTTTTTTAAAAAAAAGTTTGTTTTTATTTCAATAAACGATTATACTGCCGAGTCTGAACCTCCTGTGTAAATTTGAGCACCTTTAAAAAAGTCTCCCTGTATATTATATTGTTCTTACTTCGAAAATATGCAGGTTTCCGATGTTCTCCTTTTTTCCTGAGCACATGACAGTGTAGCACTTAAAATTAACAATGATGCCGGCACCAGGGATCGAAATCAGATTGCTCGAGTATATTGAACTAAAAGCGAGCCTGCAGAATAAGCTATCACCATCATAGCTCAATGTACCGGCGCCGGCTTAATTTATCTGAAGCAACTAGAGTTCTAAAACCAAAGCCATGATGTTATCACACGCTCAGCATTGAAGGAAGACATCGTGAGGAAGGTAACCCGCATATTTTCGAAATAATAAGAAAAAAGTGTGATACTTCACACAATAACCTTTGCCAATTTTATGTGTCAATTGCCAATCCGCACGTAGCGTGTTGGACTGTATCCTAATGCTCTCCATACAGAGCAGGCCTTTGACCAGCAGCGGGACATGTATAGGCTGATACTTTTTAATTCTCTCAGCCATTTCGATGACGTGCCCAAATAGCAGTGGGATGTGTCCAGACTGATACCTTACCGTTTAATCCTCCCTTTCAGCCATTTCGACGACGTGCCCAAAGGGAAGTACTCCGTCTGCAAGCTGATCGCGCCCCGCCCCTGCCTCACCGCGAAATACATCCAGTGCCTGGCGGCCGACATACGCGCCATCTCCCACGGATGGGTCATCATGTCCTGCATCAACGGCGCCCTTTTGGACACGGACGCGTTCGCGCTGCCCGCCGGCTGGTCGATACTGAAGGAAGTCTTCATCAACTGGGTGCGTCCAAACGTACCGCATAATGTGTCCCTTATGACTCCGTGGCGCTGTTGCCATTGGCTTCGAGGGGTCGTCGGTTCGATTCCCACACGAGACGACTTGTGCGAGACGTTGTAAGACGAAACCGTATTCCCGGATTTTATCGCGTTCAATTTGACTTTTAAACTCGCGACGTTTCGAAGCCAGCGTTCATGGTCACGGGACGTAATTTAAAAATCAATTCATCTCAACAAGAAATCAATTTGTGTTAAACGGATAATCGTTTCGGATCTGAATGTTTGTCAATGTGATACGGACATTTTTATATGCAAAATGTCCATAGGAAACGGGATAATGTTATTCTATATACATACAGTAAGGGGCAATGTTTTCGAAAGGAGGACTACAATAGTTCTTCCAGGCCGCAGTGGTCGTTGGAACTACTACTCAACCCCTTCCACACAAAATACTCTTTGAACTATTTGTAAAAGACTTCAATATAAACTTTCTTGTTGACTACAAACAAATGGTGCATATAAGATAGGCAATGGATTTTCTATGTAAGTCAAATGTTGTATGGAAATAAAAACAAATTCTTATTAAATACATGGGTCTATATTGTTTCTGGCACCCCATTACCACTGAAGAAGACCCAAAAAGGTATTCAGTTATTATGAAATTTATATGACCAAGAGCTGACAACTCTTAACATATTGTGGTTTTTATGCATTTTAATAATATGGGATTGCTCACTACTTAACTTCAAACAATAAAATTTGTTTCATAGAGCACTAACTTAACTGGCTTACTTATTCAAATTATAACTTTGTCTTTATTTACTGTCCCCATGAATTTATGGTAGAAAAAATACTATTTAACAGTATAAAAATGCTCTTTGACCTTTTTCATATTTCTAAGATGATGTAAACATTTACAGATCCCATCTTCTGGCAGACGCAACGCCACATTCTTCAAGGACAAAATCATACTGCTGTGCGGTGACCCCGATACATTTGTGAAATTCTGGGAGCGAGTTTGCACATTGGCTGGGGCGTCCACACGGGTGGTGAATGAAGAGGACTTGAACATGTCCGGAGCGCTGGCCCTCGTGACGGAGTGGGACTGTCCACACGAGGTCCAGAACAAGGCCAACCAGGATAATGTACCGCTTGTGTCCACCACGTGGATAGTCCAGTGTCTGGTCGAGGCGAAGGTACTCGCGCCGACCAGCCACGACAAGTTCTCATTCATGTACACGGAGCCAGAATGATCCTGGGACTTTAGGAAGATCCTCATTATACGTGAAATATGACACTGAGAGGTATCTGACGCGAAAGTGACGCTGGTTTAAAGTTTAAGCGGTGTTAGTGACAATTGCGGTTCAGTATTGTGTTGACGATGAACGACAACATTGTGTAAGACGAGAAGAGAAAACAAGTCCAGTGCGTTGTTAATAAGATAAGTATTTATGGAGCTAATTTTTAAATAATTAAAGACTTAAATGAATCTAATTCAATTGTCGTAACAGCTGCCAATACTTTGCAACACTGATGTAGCTGTTGAATATGTTAAAGGGTATATTGTTTTGTGTATTCCATACAACAAATCAAATTGATCTCTATTTGTTAGGTAATAATGTGCATTATACAGATGTATTTATCTTTAAAAATATGTGTCCATCTAATACAACCGCAAGTTTAGACATAGGCATGTGTGCCTTGCAATATATGTTTGTGACTTGACTTACTAGAGACACTTAACACGCAAGGCAAGTAATTTAACACAGATCTATGTTTATCTGCTAATTATCTTTGAAAAAACTAACTTAATTGAACAATATATGATAAGCTAATATTTTAGGTTAAGTTTTTTTTTTATATTACAATGATTGAACATTTTTTAGAAAATTTTGTGATGTGCATTGATAAATTAAGATGATTTTTTATTTATAATTGGCAATAATCTAAAATTCAGATTATTGCCAATTACAATGACACGATTACGGTTACAATGACATTTAATTTTTATTTAGTTTTCTATAACTATAATACCTCAATAATTACGTATTTGGCCATCTAGGGCACCTTAATTTTTCAATTCGAAAATTCATGCAGTAGCCTATATTGTTTGAAAATTATTTCTCTTCAAGAACTGTAAGTAACAACCATCTCTGGTTCCCATAGTACAGGGTCCATCATACTGGGGCCAGATATACTTAGTCCTCAATTATAATGTGTTTTTGCTTATAATTTGTCATAATTTTATCAATTATTGTCTAATAATGATTCCTTTAACACAATTTGGTGTAAATCTTACATGTAAACATTACATGTATTTATCACCTGGGCTCTACTTAGTTTATGATAGGACTTTTGGGCTAACTGTTATGTAATTATATTCAAAAAAGCAGTTCTGATAAGCTTTTATATATATATTATAATCCCAGTGCAGACACAATACTAAATTTTTAATGCATGAGTAATAAATGGAATGGATTTCCCCTTCTGCTAATGAAAGTTTTGTAATGGTTGATTCATCAACAGGACAAAATATAGCATATAACATAAAAATAGACAAGTTTTTGCAATATATATGAAGATGATATAAAAAGACTAAATGTCTACTGCTAGCCTGGATACACTATTTTTAAAAAATTATAAATAAATATAATGTCAATGTGTATAAATTAATATTTAACAACCTATCAATACAGAATTATGTATGCCCTGGTAATTAATGTACATACAAAATGTATATAAACCTTTAGTAAATAATAACTCGTTAAAATTCTATTGGATATCTCCTCTCTTGACTGTTTCCCTAGAAATACTTAATGTATTTAATTGTTAATGTTGAATACATCATTCACTTGGCATAATTTTCTACATTACGTCAGAGTTAAAATATTGTGTCAAAAAATGTAAAGCTCAAATGGTTTGGGTACTAATAGACAGTTATAAACTGAATTTTCATTACTTTATAATAATTGTTGCCTATTTACAATTTATATAATGCAAGTATTGGCAATGATATATTCCTAAGATGCTGGTGTACTGTAATATTATAATAAATTAAGTGGTAACAGTTACTTTATTTTTCAAAGGATAAAAACTAAAAGAATTATTTCTTGGCAGCATAATCATATATTTCTACACTATTTTCTAGTGTAGTTTTGTTAATTAGTGATTTGTATCAAGTGAGTGCAAACATTTTGAGAAAAGCATTTGCTTATAAATGAAACCCAATAGTAATGAGTTACAGCTTAGTAATCCACTTTTTCCTAGTTGCCACTAAAGTAATAATACTTGTCGATAAACGCTTAAAATGATGCATTGCAAATGATGAGTTGAAGTTCTCAGCTAAAATATGTTACTGCAAACATTTGCTTCTACTTTAAAATGGGATATACCTACCTATGAAATGTAGGTAAGTGTTTTGAGTAAACCAAACCAGAACTAGATGTTGTACATAAGCATAAGATTTTTGTGTTTAGACAGTTTATTTTGAATATAGATACATTCGTCGTAAAAAATCTTGATAGATTCGGCGGTAATTGTTCATCCACCATGATCATATGACAGATTCTGTTTTCACTCCACAATAAACCAACAGTTGTACTTTGGTGGACATTCCATTTTTATTATTTAATACTAGTTGCTTAATTTGTGACTTAGATAAAGATTTATTTTCACCATGACTCATGAGTTCTGAACTGTGAAGCTACATTTTCATTTTTATAAAATGAGAAGATAATAGTTAGATATATTAAATAAAATGTTAGTAGAAAATGTGAATTTCAAAATTAATGTGACAGCACTAGAACAAAATACAAAACATGTGCCTTTTCTAATTTGAAATTGGTAAAAATATTTTTACATTTTTATTTTGCTTTATTACGTCTATAAAGAAATATAATCGCCCAGTGATTCCTTCGGAGAACAGGTACATGACAAAATACAATTTGTTTCTTGTGAAATGTCAATAAATGTTAGATTGTATGTTGTGTAGGTAATGAATGTGTGTACAGTTTTTTTTTTATTGTTACGTGACTGGATTTGACTATAGTCTTTGATTAATATTTAAGCGATAAACATTTTGGATTACTTCTTGTTTTGTTTTTATTTTTTGTTCTTATGCTTTTATTGTATTTATAACAATAAATTACATTCGTCGTTACTTAAAACTCTCAAACAATGGATAGAAGATGACGTGTTTTTGTAAGTGAGATGTGAATACAATAGCATCTTGTACTCTATAAGATGGGGATGGTTCCACTTTGATTGTTCAATCGAAGTAGATACCTTTAAAACTGATTAACTTAATGTTTGTGTCGAAGTGTAAATAGTTAGTGTTAAGGTCTTGACGATACATAAAATTCTTTCATAATCTGGTCTCAATTGATTGCGATTAAACTGAATTGTTACTTTAGAATCAATCGAACAATTATTTTGGTGACATTTACTATGTATGAAGAAACTGAATACTTGTTATAAGTAATACCTTTGTTTTCACTATATTGTTACTGAACATTCTTGATTATTTTTCAGCAAATTAGTATTGTATAAGATTCAAGTCTATACATACCTAGGTTCCTTTTTTCTATTCTAGCATTGTAAGAAATCGACTGTTTGTATTGCATTTTCTTGAAATAATTTCGAACTGTTTATCATGGATAATGAATATTAAGTGTTTATAATACAAGCGGATAGGTAAGTTTATGTGAAAACTATAAATGAATGTACAAAAATGTGGTTTATTTTTTTTTTTCAAGAAGCGTCGATCTATGTTCCTCCGTTGATTAGAACAGGCTAAAATGGTAATGATGGAACATCAACCAAATTTTTATATTACGGTCTAGGTACCAAAACTGTTATGTACAATACATCCTGAAATACTCCTCAATTTACATTTTGAGCTAAAAATCCAAATGTATGTTATATCGGTCCAATTTGTCTTATACAGTGTTCTTATAAACAGCATCTTAAATTTTTAATAGTGCTAATCTCTGCATTTAAGAAACTTTACTAAACTTTTCTACAAATGTTAATAAACAGTATCGTCTTTCAATGTGGCATCTTATATAAATTAAGAAATGTTACATAGAATTCTATAAATATTGTGATGCTAATAATATTGAAGTGATTAATATTTTTCTGTAATTAAATAACATCGACCTATGACTAAAACAAAACACTGATTAAAAATAATAATTATAAAGGAATATTTATTAAATATTTTGTCATCTGTTAATATTCATATGAATAATTTCAACCGTTGTCGAATAGCAAATGTTATTTGTTTGCATAAAAATAATTTAATGCTGGTGTCAACTTGACCCGCCCCGGCTTATATATACTTACATATAAACCTTCCTCTTAAATAACTCTATCTAGTAAACAAAACCGCATCAAGATCCGTTACGTATTTTTAAAGATCCAAGCAAGCATACATAGGGACAGACAGACAGCGGGACGACTTCGTTTTATACTATGTAGTGAAATATGGTGTTCAGTGCCATCTATTGTCAGGTATCAATAACAAGCTTAAACTAAAAGATAATTTCACTTCAATTCGCTTGGCTTTAGTACTGTATTCTGATGTAGATGGCGTAAGCGTCATATTATGCTATTAACATTTTAATCGCGTATTGTAAAAATTCGCCAAATGTCCTCCCCGGCCTTATTCTCCCGTAATAAATTTCACAAATTTAATTAATTTAATCTTACTCCCACCCAAATCTTGTTTTGAGCAGCGTATTTATCGCGTACAAATTGATCATTTCCTACCAATTAGCGACATATCTGAGCCTTTCAGCGGGCTTCGCAGGCGTCGACGGCCCAAGGCATGAAGTTTTAACAGTACAGAAAGCAAGCCTATATAAATAGTCTCAGGTAAACAAAAATATAAGACAAAGTAAAAGTACAAAAAAGAGCACTAATTTGGCTAGCACTGAATTTTGACACATTCCTATCGAATGAGAACGCAAAATCTAGTGTTAACAATGAAAAGTGTTTAGCATCTCTGCTATGGCACCGCTTGCAATTGTCTCGGTATTTGTTAGATAACGTTTTCGCTATCAGGGCCACGGACTGTCATTTTCGGACACAGTCTGCGAAAAGCCTACCGGTTCAACGGCTTTACTAACCCTGCGCTTTGCTTGTTTACTTTCCTGCTGAGGTCCTCAAAGTAAAGTATTCGGACGGCAATCCGATTAAAGAAAAATTTTGAGTCTTTCTATTCGCTCAACATTACGCTGATGTCCATAGTTTAATTCATACGCCTTTTTCCTTTCTCACCTAACACTTGTAGAAAACTCGCATATTCCAAGTGGCGGGGCGACAGACATCGACTCGTATAGCTCCACAACGTTCGGGGGTCGAGCAAGGTTAATTCTTCCGCGCCTGCAGCTGAAACCGCGCCGACGTAAACCGCACCTATTTGCATACAATCGGCCGTGCGTACGCAGCGATAGTGCCGCGTTTATCAACGGACAACGCGCCTCATGACCCGGGGCGGGGAGATAGGCACACGAAAGTGTATCGTTTAACCCTAGGCCAGCGGCTTAGGGCGGGCGTAAAGGTTAGTTGTATAAAAGCAATTAGGAGTTTTCATGTGGTCCCAGTCTGTGGACGCACGAGGTCTGGGAGGCCGATACGGGAACGGCATCCGATGCCAGAATCGGCGCTATTGGAATGCAGTGTGACAGTACATAGTTTTAACGCAATCGTTATTCTGTATGACGTCGCTAAGATGTGAATTGTGCTGTGATCGGTTCTCCACGCGGAAACAGCCCGTGATAAGTGGATTCGATAGCTGTCCACTCCGATTGGGTTGTGATTCGCGAAAGGATTTCACGGTGAACGATTTGGTAGGCTTGACGTTGCGATTAAGAACGTTTGACGCGAAATTTTCCATTATATCCCGCGTTGTGTTGATAGTGACGAGCTCTGCTGCATTAAGATATGCGATAACCTTAGTGTCATCTGAACCAGATCACGTTTCGAAAACATCGCCTACGCCGTTATAATCAGTTATAGTTATATAAGTACAAACACACTGCACTCAGAGACGTCAATTCGCACTAACTAGGATTCGATTCCTTTAATTAGAGAGTCTTACCAAACTATGTTTAGGCGTATACTTTGTGAATGATGGGACTTAATGATAGCTAATTGCTTAAGAATCTTCTATAATTTAAACATTCCTTGACCAGACCAGCGTAGGCTGGCTTTATCGTGTGAAAGAATAAATATCTTCAGGGGTAGGTAGGTAAAGTTCTTCAATGTTTTGTCCGTTCAGTTAACAACTTGAAGTTTTAATATCTCCTGGCGGCAATTAGAATGCTTTTTGAACAGCAATGTTGCAGAGAGTGAAAGGAAATGTTGATTTGAGAGATAGATAAACAGAATAAATAAATATTTTCAGGACATATTTTTACACAGCTTTATTTATTCCCAAAATAAGAAAGCCTATTAATATGGGTGCTGTCTTACTGATAAATGTACTTTTTTTTTTGTAAATAAATACATATTATATACCCAAGCACTAGAAAACCACTATATTCATAACAAATGATTTTCCCGTAGTGGGGTCGAACCCACACCTTTTTGCGCAAGAGACATATCCACTATCCATTACGCCAATGGGTCGTCGACAGATGTTGTTATAAACGGACATACATGCGTAGGCTATCATATTTGTACCCTTGGTAATAGTTAAAAGTACAGGTGATGTACAGTAGTTCATCAGAATAGCCTATTTTATTCAAAACGGGGCGGCATTCTCCTGATGATTAGGTAATCCCAGACTTATGATCGTGATTGTGTGCTTCACAGGCAACACCACAGATTTTACAAGCATGTGGCCAACCGCGAAGCGGCGAAGTTTATCTGTGGTAGGGCCACGCAGCAGCCTCGGCTGTTGCACGAATGGGCAGGCTCGTCCGGGTAAGTACCACGACCTCACAGAAGACCGGCGTAAAGTGGAAGTAATAAATACTTTCGTGTTGCGTAGGGTGAGTGAGGTAGCCGGAGCCCAATTTTCAAAAGGTGGTAGCATTTGCAACCCTCGGGTGTAGCAGATGTCCATGGGCGGCGGTATTCACTTAACATCAGGTGAACTGCCTGCTCACTTGGCAACTTTTCACATAAAAAAAATGGATACCCAGACGTAGGACAACTCGAAAGCTTAAATAACTTCCTGGTCCTGTGTGAGGTCTTGCTACTTAGCTTGAGCTTACCTGGTCGTGAAACAAAATCTGTTAATTGTGTTTATAGTTAGTCACATTTTTGAAATAGGTTTTTTTTTCGTAGGTAAAATAAAAGAGTTGTACTTCTCATTCGAGAAAAGTCACCTACTATTGAACAGGCAACCTCACATCGAGCTACCCGGTCACTGACCAATAGCTTTTACACGAGGCGATGGAATTAATTATTACGATATTAAAACTACAATACGTCTTAGCGCCGTCTAAATTATTCATCTCAGCGGACCATTACTGTTCTTCTGGCTGGTAACTGTTGAACGCCTTCAACTTTAACTCCGAACGTGTGATAAAAATGTATAGATAAAAAGAGAAATTGACTGTCTGACTGACTGCCTAACTTGTTTATAATGTACCGGCAAAAACGCAAGCCTTAACCGTAGTACCGTAATATAAGGTATAAAAGGTGGCAACCCCACGGGGGTTGCAGATGCGTGGTAATGCTGTTGAAAATGTCCACGAGCGGCGGTTGTCACTAAACATGAGGTGAACCGCCAGCTCCTTTGCAACCCTATCGCATAAAAAAGCGGTATATGGCTTTCATTTTCTTCGAAAGTTAACTCCGTTCGGAGAGAGGCGAAGTCGCGTGGCGTCGGCTAGCGAAGCATACATAAAAAGCCGATAGCGTTCAGCGACTCGCCGACGCCGCTAAAGTAAGACCATTAGGGGGGGGAAAAAACGCCTTATCGCCGGAACGCAATTGGCTCTGATATTCTGAGGCAATAGTCAAAAGTTTATCGGCGTGTTGTTTAATTAACATAAACATCGGCGCCTTATCTGCGGGCGCGCGATGAAATATGGCCGAAATATATTAACAAATCAAGCGCCAGGAACGGGACATTTCGGTGCCTTTTTTATTTGGTCGTTTCTTTCTTTTCCCTCTCGAAGTCAACGCAGCTTGATAAATCACGTTGTTTACGCGCGAATTTTGATACACAATACTGCAATGTGAACTAACTACTCTCAGTCTGTAACTATACTTCAACATTAATATCAAAGAGATAAAAATTGTTTACGAGAAAATTTGGCGAGTAGCGGTTGCGTTGAACTGGGCGCCACCTACTCCGCCATGCAAAAGTATAAATACTTTCATTTTACACCGGTCTTCTATACGGCAGTGGTATTCCATTGCTTGGCTCAACTGTGGAGCAGGTGATGATATTATCAATTCACCAACTTACATATAAAGGTTAGGAGGAGGAACTGTCGTCGTAGGCTAAACATTTTCGAGAGTGATCAACGACAAATCTGAAAAAGGAAGATTTTTGTTGTGTGTTAAATGTTCAATGCTGAATCCACTCTCTTACTAACCGCTGCAACCGTTCCATCAGATAAAACGTAATTATTTACAAAAATATGTAAAACACTTTGGAGTTTACATATTGTATTATTCGATTTGTCAATTTTAGTCTTCTAATAAATGACGATAGCCAAAAGGTTTCATAGCAACAACTAGAGCTAAACAAACACATCACTGGATGCTATAAAATTTTATAAAACATTGGGCATGATGATGATTCTGGATATGGTGCTAAATCATAATAAATCAAATTGTATTTTTATTAGTCCACTGCTGGACATAGTCCTCTGCATGATTTTGTATCTGCGTAACTTTCTTTTTTTAATTCACGTATCTTATTCTTTTAGTATTAAAAGTTGTTTGCTTTTTAATGTCGTAATTAAAATATACTAAGTAAATATGTAAATCCAGATTGTATTTAAGTTTTAGTAAGTAAGTAAGATGTATATTATATTTTTAACTCAGTCATGTGGCTTTGTTTAAAATAAAATAAAAAAGAAGTATAAAACCAGCCTAGGTCTACAATTTTAATGAGAAAAAGACACTTTTAAAGTTGTTACACGAAAAAGCGGCGACTTAACTCATATCCAATCGCCAGTGCCACGTGCCATCTCAAACCTATGACCTAGTAGATAACCCATCATGGCCACATGTGCGGCCCTCCCCAACTTATGTGTCACGGAATGTAATCAGAAAGCAAATTTCATATTAATAGCTGTTATTGTTAATTGCCATTTTAAGTACTGACTTATCACGTGCACTGCGGTGAAGGAAAACATCGTGAGGCAAGATGTCTATTTTCGAAATGATAACTAGCATATTTTGAAGATGTTTGGAGTCTGCAAAGCCGAGGTGGGTCGCGTTTCGGACTACGCCCATTACCCTCTGTACAGAGGGAGTCTTTGCCCAATATACTTTACTTTACTATTTTAATAGTTGATGCTATTTTAATGAGAAAAATAGTTAATACAGAAGACCTTCTGTATTAACTATTTTTCTCATGTACGACCGTACATACGACCGTTAAGATAATAGGTAATAGAGAGACTAGTCCGCGAGAGGCGTGAATTTTAAAATGCTATGGATTATGAAAATTTTATAGATTGAGGTTGCCTGGAAGAAATTACTACCCTAGCAGTAACACCACCCATATGTATATATACTATTTATCCTGTATTTTCCATTTGTGTATTTCCATGTGTGCAATAAAGTATATTCTAAAATTAAAAATTAAAATCCTTAGAAAAAGTACGAAAAGATTGTCACCGCTGTAGGTATCGAACCTACGTCTTCGGCATTCGCCTGACGCTTTAGCCACTAAGCTAAACGGCTGATTGCCACAACGACGAAAATCTTAACGTCTCTTATCTACATTGTGTGCATTTGAAGCAATGCTTGGCACCTTCATTGTTATATCCTTTCCAGCATACAAACAATTTCGAATATCGTTTTACAACGATAATTCGAAAGAGAGATGTCGCCATTGCTCTTTAGAAATTTAAATTTTTATAGTGCTAATCTCTGCACTCAAGAATCAACATTAAAATTTGTAGAAATGTTTGTTTGTTGAAACTCTTTAAGCGATGCTCTCCATGAACTAATCATGGAAAGCATCGCTTAAAGGATGACCTTTGTACTAATGTTAATGAAAGATATTGTCTTTATTTTAAATTCGACGGCGATGACTTAGTGGACGTGATGCTTGCGATGTTAAAGTCGCGTGTTCGAAACAGTGGCGTGCTCTACCTCTGACGTAGGACTTAATAAAATCGTTAAAAGTAAAGTAAAGTAACAGCCTATATATGTCACGCTGCTGGGCAAAGGCCTCCTCTAAACAGAGGGTATCAGGGCATAGTCAACCACGCGGCCCCACTGTGGATTGGCTGACTTCACATATCTTCGAAATATATATATTTTTTGTTATTATTTCGAAAATATGCAGGTTTCCTCACGATGTTTTCCATCACTGCGGAGCACGTGATAAGTCAGCACTTAAAGTTAAAAACTTCATTGGTGCCGGCACCGGGGATCGAAATCAGGTTGCTCGAGTATATTGAATTAAAGGCGAGCGCCCATCATTATCATCTTCCTGCCCTTACCTCACCTAGGTGGGGTCGGAACAACATGTGAATAATGTTGTCAGTGCTTTTAGCTATGTTTTTTGCGACCGGCAGCCTTCCAAACCTCTTGGAAATGAACACCCAGATTCGGAATTATCTGTGGGTCACACAAATACTTGTCCTGAGTGGGAATCGAATTCTGACCCGCCGAAGCCAATGACTTACACAGCATTTTGTGTCTTATTGGTCAAAGGACGGAGAACTGTTCATTTATTCATTCAACACACACATCACATCCTATTTTCACGACTTCTTATTTTTTTTTTTTTTTTTAAGTCCTTCACGTTAGTGAGCGATATTTACGTTATGGTAAAATATCAATTCGACCCCTAAAGGCATCCCTTTGATTGGTCACCTTTAACTGTCTTATAGTAGATTATTAAATAGAATGTGAGGTACCAATTCGCGAGAGCTTTCTGAACATATTCCATAGCTACGATATCAAAGACGCCTCAGTTGTGGACCACGGTGATAAGGGTTTTACGATAGCGCGCAATAAACGAGTGATTGTTTATTTCGCCCCTTATCTCCGCCGATGCGCGGGTGAGATCACTCTCTTATATAGACGTGGCGTCTTTGCGATTATTGACATGTAAACATGAATACCTATCAAATCAAATCAAAATATATTTATTCACATAGACGCTTGCGCATTCTTATGAAAAGTCAACATTTTACTTAATAATTAATACGTTCGTAAGTTACCACTAGTTCGGAAAGCAGTGTCCGTTGAGAAGAAATCTGCAAGAAACTCAACAGTTGCTCTTTTTTAAAACGATTAGTTTACAATATAATAGAATAAATATGTCTTATTTAAGCCTACGTGAGTATCAACAGTACTAACCCCACACATTGGCGTTGTCAAGTTATTCCGCAATGGTATAATCCTTAGCCATAAGTTCACTTTTCAAGTGACACTATCTCTCGAGTCTTACTGTTCTAATCTGGAGTATACAGTAATAACGATTTGAAAGTGTCGGTCCAATCTAAATAACACGTCGATAATCACGTGAGATGCGAAAAAGATGTCCAATAAGAACTTTACGAACATTGGCGCGAGTGAGGCGCTCAGATAAAGTATGGAAGGAGCTTTTATCGTCAAAGCCATTATCTCAGTCCATCGACGCGTTTATGCGTTTCCACAAAACGCCGAAAAAACTTGGACACGTCGAGACCGCTCCCAGGGGATCGAACATATCGCCTGTGGAATGATGACGTGTTGTAAGATATATCGTTGTTATGATAGGGAAAGCTTAACGCTCCTTGATACACTCTCGGGACGCTGCTATCGGCGCGAGTTATGTGTTTCTTTTTTGCTTTGTGTTTTTTTTTTTTTTGTTTGTAAGCAGCACGATTTTTGTTTTGTAAAAGTTATCTGTCGCAACAGAAATGATTGCTTATAGTCAAGAGAAAGATACGTTTGATGCGTCAATTTTGTTCAATTAGAGATAAGTTTAATGTGTTTTATGACACAGCGAGTTCGATTTAACCTGATCTATCCTTACTAATATTACAAAAGCGAAAGTTTGTATGTATGGATGGATGTTTGTCACTCTTTCACGCAAATGCTACTGAATGGATTTCAACGAAACTTTACAATAATATAGCTTATACATCAGACATAGGCTATAATTTATATACATTTTTTATGTATATATGTCTTTCTGTCTGAATGTTATATCGGCATTCAGCCTATTTTACGCAGACGTAGTCGCGGGCAGCAGCTAGTATGGTTATATGCTTATTCAAGTTTCACAGAAGGCCGTAAAACTAGTTGAAAACGTCTTTTGAGAGTAGGAACGAATCCCATTGACATTAAAACAATAAAGGTGTTTCTTTAACCGTAGAATACAATGCATCAAATCTGGTGCGGTAAAAGAACTACAATGCGAACAAAACCATCTAAAAAGTTTAACAAAGTTTATCAAGCGATGGAGTAGAAGGATGCATTTTCGGCGTATTTTTCAGAAACACATGCACACGCACACACACAGACAAAAGGAAAATAAATACATTATTGAAGGTTTTACCCAATTGGAAGGTTTGTGTTTGTTTTTCGGGTATTGAAAACGAAAATAGTATTGGCTTTTTATCTTCCTTCTTGGTTCCTTCAAAAGGCTCCCTCGTATATCACGATAGACGGCGCAAATGAGTATTATTATTTACTAGCTGTGACCGCGACTTCGTCCGCGTGGAATTTTAAATAAGAAAAAAACCTAAAATAATAATAGCCTAAGTTACTCCTTATTACATCAGCTATCTGCCAGTGAAAGTCCCGTCCAAATCGGTCCAGCCGTTTCAGATATTAGTCGAAACAAACAGACAGACAGAGAGACAAAATTTGTAAAAAAAATATATTGGTATATGTACCGTGTATACATTGCATTTTGTAAAAAGCTGTTATTTTAATATTACAAACAGACACTCCAATTTTATTTATCTGTATAATTATGTATAGATATAGATTATTCGTTTAGTGGGGTTTAAAGATAATAGGTACATAATTTTACAAGAACTTTTCAAAAAACTATTTCAAGTGAACTGTGTCGGGGTTTTGGTGGGCATTTGGGTTCGAATCCAGATGACATAAGTATTCGTTTCGACACAGAAATCTTTGTAGAAACGAATACTTACGTAATAACTGTACTGAATACTGTATATAACTGTTTCGGATCTGATTGTTTCTCCACGTGAAATTTACGCATGCTAAACGTCCTTACAACAGAGGATAGTATTATCATACAGACTGTTGTCTGTATGATATTCGCAGGGAAGACTACTATAGATGTTCTAGATCGCAGTGGTCTTTGGAACTTACTACCCAACCCCTCAACAAAACGGAAATAAAAATATTATGTTTCGTTTGTTAAATGTGCATGCTTTAATGAGCTGCAATTTACCTTTAAGTCACCGTTGAAGCCTTCGATAGGCGTTGCTAGTCTCTAGCTTGTATGAGCTCTGAGTCTTCCATTGAGTCGCTTGGCGCTCCTCGACGCGCATTAAGAGCGAGCTGGGCCAAAGGTCGATACATAGGTGGGCCGTGTCAGCCAATCGCGTCGCCGCGGGGTCGTGACCCCGTCCAATGACGTAGGGCGCCGCCCGCCCTAATTGCTCCATCGCCTGAAAAACGCCACGCGGAGCCGCGGACGCCTCTACATCCTTATTGGCTGTAGGGTTGCCAGTTATGCCCGAAGGCTGCGGCGCGCCATCACGTTGTGGTAACGAGTTGGGCTCAATGGTTCTCTCCGTGGCCTATGAACATCTACGTGAGGTCCAGTCCCTTCGAAAGGGTTCGTCCAGCTCAACTCGCTAACCATTATACAAGTTGGAAGTGTATACTTCCACTACTTTTTCTTAATGGCATTAGTTGTCAGTTGCCAGTGGTTGGGAGTATGCAGACTTAGGGACTCTATGAAGAAACCCTGTTACTACATCGAACCATGACTGATTCGTTTTTTTTTTATGTGAAAAGTGTCAAATGAGTTGGCAGTTCACCTGAAAGTGATAACCGCCGCCCATTGACAATTGCAACAACCGTAGAGTTGCAGATCCGTTGCCGCCACATAATAAAGTGGGCCCCGGCTACCTCACTCACCAGATGAAACGCACTTCCAATTCACGCCGGTCTTCTGTGAGGTCGTAGTACTTACCCGGACGAATTGTGAATCTAAACCATTCCCAAAACCACTTGAACACACAAGAAATTTTATCAAAACCGGTCCAGCCGTTTAGGAGGAGTTCAGTCACATACACGCGAACAGAAGAATTACATATATAAAGATATATGTAATTCTATTACATCACATATTTCATTGAATATCCATTCATTAAAAAGACACGGTTCTTGTAAAACTGTATAATATAGAATGAAGCTCTTGTTTATTTAACCGGTTCTAGCTTTATATTCTAGACTGAATTGTGGCATTTTCAACAAAGGATGCGGTTCTCAATTCGACTGTATGTTTTTATGTTTACCACCTTAGAACGTTCGACGAGTGAGCCGATTTTGATGATTCTATTTTTTTTAAAGCTGGTGCTTCCCATGAGGTCCCACGCCAGATTTATTGGTAAAATCCAAATGATCTTGGGCTCCGGAGATACTCAGGGAACTGCTGAAAATCAATTATGAAATGATTACACAGCGAGCTGTTAAGACGAGTGTTATGTCACTTTTGTTTCTCGCTAATAAAAACATAGACTTGTGCATTGACATAATAAGCTAGATTACAACCACGCGTTAATGTAAGTGGATTATCTGATGTGATTATAAAAAGAGGTACATACGTACGTGGAGAGGATGACCTAAAAGCCGTAACTCAAGGTGTGGAAGGACGGCGGGCAGCGGGAGGAGGCGGAGGGGGGAGGCTGCCTCCGTACCCTCGTATTGATTTTCAGGACGACACGAGCAAGACACCAACAGGTTTCTACTACTTACTTAGCGCTCACGGAATAGTTTGCGAGCGCCAGAAGTGTCGTATCGGCAAAAATCTAAAGGAATTCGGATAGTATAGTCCTAAAATCGACGAAAAGTTTGTGGCCGTTTTATGCATTAAAAAGAAATTATAAATCAAGATTGAATCCAGAGGATTTAGGCGTAATGTTAAGAAAAACCGGCCAAGTTCGAGTCGGACACGCGCGTGAAGAGTTCCGTACCATTATCTATAAAAAGGACTAAAAAATCATGTGTTGTATGGTACACTTAAATATTTTTTATTCCGTTTTTTAATAGTTATGAAGCTATATATGAATATCTGAATAGTTAGTGGCAGCTAACTGGTGTGCTGGCGAGGAAGTCAGTTTTGCTGCGCTGAGTGCGCGGTCGTGTTGTCATGGTCAGGCTATGGCGGTAACGCCCTGTAATGCCATCTGAATCGCTTTATGCGTAATCCATATCTTCTTTACTTCTAGCGTGCTCCTTTCATAATATCCGTCAAATAAAAAAAATAACAACCTGGCTTAAGTGCCGTGATGGTTTACTTTTGAGCACGCTTATAATGCCTGTAAGTTTGCATATACACAATAGCATCGCGTTAGTAGTTTCGTAAATAACGAACACAATGGAACCTATTACAAAAATCGTCTATTTCCAGAAATCGGAAAATTATAGAATTCTTCAAATAAGGACACTTACATTACTGTACTTCTTAATTCCTATACTATATTATTTTAAAGGATACATTCAATAGATTGACAGCAAATAGAGACGCGCACGAAAAAACAGCAAACGCACGGGAGCCTTTGTTTGCTTTATGGTCTGTTATAGTTTTTAAATAAACGTTCAATTAATCACGGTTATGTTTTTAACAAGTGTTTACCCGCTAATGTGACATCAAACATCGACGGGAAGCGAGCAAAATGCGAGACGCTAGCAAACATCGGGCCATAGCGGAGGCCTCATTAAGAAGGGTGCCCAGATACGTCACTGGCGCTTTGATCTCGCCGACCCCGCCGGCTACTATAGGAGGGTTGGTAGAATGGGCTAGGAAGCTTTGAGTCACCGCGTTTACGAGTTCGTACCTATGTACTATTGTATGCATAAATATATACAGCGTCAGGGGAGAACGGACTACATGATCAAGGTGGCTGCAACGGTAGAGGACATTAGGTTGAAAACTGGTAGTTTCTTTACATGACGTGGGCGATAAGTATTTCGTGACTTTTGCATGTTCAATTCTCACGCGGGAAAAAGATCCATATATATAATGGTTGCGAGTTTGGGTTTCATTTTCTCAGAAATCTCCCGCAACGTGGGTTTTACTTCCGTAGTCGTTTGCATAAATAAAATTGAATGGATAAAGTTTAATGTTAGCAATAAGAGATCTTTTGTCAAGAGCAAGCGGTCTATTTGATTGTAGTCTGCTGTAAGTCCGCATTCTATGGATATATGAATAAATGAATGAATACACTTGTTAATTACAGTAATAAATAATTAATGCAATGTACAATTTGGCGTTATAGCTCAGTGAGTCTTGAATTGTGATAGCTCAGTGTCCGGGCGCTCGCCTTTAATTCATAATACTCGAGCAACCTGAGTTCGATCCCCGGTGCCGGCAACAATGAAGTTTTTAACTTTAAGTGCTGTCTTATCATGTGCTCCGCGGTGAAGGAAAACATCGTGAGGAAACCTGCATATTTTCGAAATAATAACAAAAAAAAATTATTTCGAAGATATGTGAAGTCCGCCAATCCGCAGTGGGGCCGTGTGGTGGACTATGCCCTGATACCCTCTGTATAGAGGAGGCCTTTGCCCAGCAGTGGGACATGTATAGGTTGTTACTTTACTTTACTTTTACAATTTGGCGACCTTATCGCTTCATAGCGACCAGGCAACCAATGGCGTAAAGGAAACCTATACTACGTGGGTGCCGCAATAGGAATATACATAATACATGATTAAAGCAGATACGCAGTAGCCTCGGCTGTTGCACGAATGGGCAGGCTGGTCCGGGTAAGTACCACGACCTCACAGAAGACCGGCGTAAAGTGGAAGTATGACAAAAACTTTCGCGTTTCGTCTGGTGAGTGAGGTAGCCGGAGCCCAATTTCCAAAAAGGTTGTCAACGCATCTGGAAACCCTCGGGTGAAACATACAAGAATGGGTAAAGGTTTGTTGCGCTTTAATTGTCTTCTGTCTCCCTCTTGCGCAATTAACTGCAAAATAATAAAGGTATTGACACAACGCTATTCCACGAAGGCTCATCCGGGAAAGTACCACGGCCCCGTAGAAGAACGTTACAAACCTCATTGTTACCAAATTATTGATTATATATAAATATTGGATTATTGGCCAATACGACTTCAATAACTGACGACCGAATGGCGTTGTGGGTGGTGTACCTGCCTCCTGCGCCAGAGGGTGTGGGTTCGATCCCCACTACTGGAAAAATATTGTGTGATGAACATGGTGTTTTTCTAGTGTCTGAGTGTTTATATATGTATTTATTTACAAAAGAAAAATATGTTTAAGTATATTGATCAGTTTTCTAGTACCCATAGTACAAGCTTTGCTTAGTTTGGGACTGAAAATGTTGTGTAAAAATGTGTCCTAAATATTTATTTATTTATTTAATAAACAAGACAATTCAATGTACAAATGACGCCCACAATTCGCACACATAGACGCTTGCCCGTTCTTATGAAGCGTCGAAATTTTACATAAAAATTAATACGTTCGTAAGTTACCAGTACCGTAAAGCAGTTTCTGTTGAGAAGAAACCGGCAAGATACCCAACAGTCAATACGAGGTCATAACGATATTTTATCTTCTTTGATCATCCAAAACGGTTTTTCGGCAAGCGATATCGAATATTCTTTGTTAGCTCTCGTGCGAATACAGCGAAGTAACTAACTAATTAATATTATTACAAATTTTACGCACAGCGATATAGTACAAGGCAGACAACATTTGTTTTTGTTTTGTTTTTTAAAAAACATTGCCCTTACTTTAGGATAACATTATCGTGTTTTGTAAGGGCGTTTTACAAACATACATTTCACGTAGACAAACACCCAGATGCGACACAACTATCTGTGGGTCACACACAAATGGTTGTACCGTGTGGGAATCGAACCCACGAGCCCCGACGCCGAAGCCAATACCTTGGCAACTGCGCCACGAAGTCATCAAATCTCATCCAATACAAAAATGACGTTTACAAAATATATCATATCTGCGTACGTTATTAATTACCGTAGTCTTTAATTACAGTTTCCACATAGATTTCCATCGAACCACGAAACTGGTACAAAAGCGCGGTTAATTATCGGGATTGAACCGGGGGCCCCGCGCTGAATTAGTATACGACGGTGTCGTTTCGACCAGTTCTGCAAACATTGAGTAGTTACTCTGTGACCGCGAACAATCTGAACTTGGAAAATAATGATCGAATGTAAGTGTATTTTCTAACATTACATTGAATGGCTCTCGCTTAAAACATGAAAAGATAAAGTAGATAAAATACGCTGAAATTTATTAGTCCTTTAGCTCAGTGGTTAGAGTGTCTAGACGCGATGCGCGTTCAATTCCCGCGGCGGCGAAAAACTATTCGTCCATTGTTCTACAAATTTTAATTATTCATCTTTGTGCTAGCACCATAAAATTTTTTATTACCCATTGAGTAAATTATGCTGAAATTATTACAATACCGAAGGTATTTGTGACGATCCGACTGGCCTATGGTAAATGGTATATGATCTTGCGCCAGAGGGTGTGGGTTCGATCCCCACTACTGGAAAAATATTTTGTGATGAACATAGTGTTTTTCCAGTGTCTGAGTGTTTATATATCTATGATATGTACTTATTTACAAAAGAAAAGTGTGTTTAAGTATGTTTATCAGTTATCTAGTACCCATAGTACAAGCATTGCTTAGTTTGGGACTAGAGAAGGTACAGAGAAAATTAGGTAAAAGCTCATAAAGATATCAAAAAAAAAACGCTGATATTTACAAACAATATTATATATGCATATGATAAATACATTACTCAAAACGTATACAGCATAAAAAGAACACTAAGAATCCAATATACGTAATACATACTAAGATAATTATGTATAAATAAATACGCACATATTTTGGATCGAAGATATTAGTTTTAATAACAATATCTATAAGCCCCCAAGTCCGCAATGTAAGTGGCGGCATATCACAGAGCGGGCAGGCCACTAATTGAACACGACATGTGCATACACAAGTCATATTAATTAGTGCCGCGAACACTGGGAGTCTGGGTTAGGTCGAGTGATGGCTCCGATCTAATGCCACCCGCCCTGTGTGTATCGCAGTTGATTAATTAACACTGTTAATTGTAATTTTCCCTTTGAAAGCGCCAAAATGTGAATCAGACATACAGGAGGTATACATATACCGCATCGGAAGGCAGCAATAAGTTCTTAACCAGAATTAAATACATTTAAAGGTGAGTTTTAAGAAAAGTAGACAGTTTTCGTAATACGAAATCAAAATTAAATTAGCAAATTATTTTATGTATATTACGTTCTTAATTGTATTATAACTTGATCTTCGCTAATGAACAAAAATGTCTATTGACTGTCATGATATATCTAGCAGAGTGTAGTTTGAATGTAAAATAAGTCTAGAATATGGTGGTTATCTTTGTCAGTTATCAGCAATTTTATTTCTTCCACCTTTTGAAACTTCATCTAACGACGTCGTCGCACTAACAGCGTCTCAGTCATTATCTAATGGTAATTATGATATTCCATTTAATATTTAACATATAATATAATATATTTTTTTAAAAACATTACCCTTACTTTAGGATAACATTATCCTGTGTTGTAAGGACATAAACTATCTGTGGGTCACACAAATAGTTGTCTCGTGTGGGAATCGAACCCGCGACCCTCGACGCCGAAATTAACACCTTGGCAACTGCGCCACGGGGTCATCACTTGACTGAGACCACCTACATAGTCTACAGTATCATTACATATACTTAATTTTATAGTATCCTAAGAACTACTTTTGCGATTCATTACCCGTCGTACTTTTTGCTGAATTGCAACTAACTTTACTATTAAAGTTTCGGTCATTCCGCTTCGTGCTCTCGTACGGAACGGACGTCTCTCTAAGACGGAGGGCACATGCCACCCGAATTAGACGCCACTCGCAACCTCGGTTGCCATTTATATCTTGTGCAAATAGTGCAGTAGTTTAGTGTTAGTGTAGTGTTGTGCTCGTAGGCAGGTTCCTGTTTTGTAAGTAGAATCCTACACACACTTCTCGCCTCAGAGGCGGCATTTTTTCATTTATTAACTGTGTGCTTGTTGCAATAGGCGACAGCTAGGTACCCACCCTAGCGCACCTTAAGCGCAGGCAAATTAGTTGTTATTTTTAGGCACACTCTTCCCTGCCGCAAGGTGGGGAGGCTTATTTAGCTCACACACGCCAGCGGGGCTACAAGCCCCAAAGGTACTTACGTCGCGATGGGCTCCCTTTTCGAGAAGTTCGTTCGCAGAGAATGCCCCGCTATGTGGGAACTTTATCTTGCCTATGCAGCCGAGCATAGGCAAGTAGCTGAACTCGCATCGCCGCCATTGCCCGCGCCGTCTGCGCCCGTTACCCCGTCGCCCTCCGCGACCTTAGAAGCCCCCGTCGCTTCGGCATCCGCTAACGCGAACTCGCCCGTAGCGCCTTCCGTGCAACCAAACCCGACCTCTTTCCGCTCCGTCGTACCCGACTCACAATCGGACGGCGGATCGGACATGGAGGTCGAAACGACCCCCGCTGAAAATGCGAACGCCGACGGCTTCACCGTCGTTAAATCGCGTAAAAAGGGCAAGAAACGCCCCGCTACCGACAGCGACCCCGAATGCGAGGCCGCCTCAACGATCCGTCCCACCGCGACGCCTGCCAAAAAGGCAGCCGCGACTGCCCAGTCGGAACCGACATTCGCCTCCGAGCGAAAAATCAAGCCACCGCCGCCAATTATCATACAAGAAAAGGCAAAGTGGCACCAAATATGTTCATGGTTCGAACGCCATAACATACGAGACCCCCGGTCCAAAAATACGCATATGGGTATCCGCGTATACCTCGATTCTACGGACGATTTCCGCCGCGTAACAAAGTACTTGCGCAAAGCTAAGGTAGGTTTCCACACCTACTCACTACCCGAAGAGCGTAAACTTCGGGTAGTAATCAAGGGCGTCCCGAAAGAGTCGGATGTCGATAGGGCTAAGGTCGACATCCGCACTCAGCGATACCCTGTTCACGCCGTGCGTCGCCTCAGGCACCCTCGCACCCGTGTCCCTATGGACATGGTCATGGTGGAACTTGACCCTACCCCGGAAGGTAAAGCCATTTTCAACCTAAAGAGGGTCTGTGGGCTCAGTGACTTAGTTATCGAGCCCCCGCGAAAATCAGGTGTTGTGGCACAGTGCCACAACTGTCAACATTTTGGCCACACGGCCAATAATTGCTTCGCTCATCCTAGGTGCGTCAAATGCACCGGTGACCACGGCACAACCGAGTGCACGAGGCCAAAAGATTGCGCAGATCCACCGGACTGCGTAAACTGTCACGCTACCGGCCACCCGGCTAGTTATAGAGGCTGCGGCTAAGGCCCCGAAAACTCCCGCGAGAAAATCTCCCACGAAATCTACGTTGCCCAAACCCGCGCCCGTAAAATACGTTCCCGCGCCCGTACCCGTCACAAACGCCTGGGCGAAACCCCAGGTGGCCGCGCAGGTAATCACGCCCCCGGTCGCTTCACGACCGATTGCACAATCGCTGCCCGCCTGTCAAACGGCGCCGCGACCGCAGGTGCAGCCAACTTCATCGGTTTTCGCCGAAAACAAGGACGACGCGTTCGCGCAAATCGCCAACATCTGCAGCCTATTAGACCGAATCAATAGGCAGGAACTCGCCGTATTGTCCGCTAAAATAGCGGCCGCCACATATGGCAACGAGCGCCTTAGAGCAATCAGCCAACACAAAACGCTTGTAGAAGCCCTATGGGCTTTTACGAGCCAACCATAAAAAGACATAATAGTCCGCGCAATAAAACCGCGCTCCGCCGCGTCGTTAATTAGAACCATAAAAACTTTAATGGGAAGTACAACCGCAGGTAGAACAAAACCTCGGGCTCTGGTTGTTTCGTATTTCAACGCAAACGGCATAAAGGGTCAAAGGGACGAAATCGCAGAATTCCTTCGCGATTATAACGTAGATATTTTTCTAGTGCAAGAGACATTCTTAAAACCTAGTGTACGCGATCCCAGAATCGCAAATTACAACATTGTCCGCCATGACCGGTTAGCAAACCGTCTGGGAGGCACATTAATTTACTATAAACGGTCCTTGCACTGTTGCCCGCTCGACATTCCAGAGCTAAGTCAAATAGAGGCATCCGCGTGTAGGTTAGCGCTCACCGGCCACAGGCCGCTTGTACTAGTCTCAGCCTAACTCTCGGGGAACAAAACCTTATTACAAAGCGACCTAGTTACGCTACTCAACTTAGGCCCTTCCGTGATAATTGCAGGAGATCTAAACTGCAAACACGGTTCATGGGACATCCACAGCATCCCAAATAACAACGGAAAGCATCTCTTTAGCTTATCCGATAATTTAAACTTTAGCATAGTCGCTCCCGCAACTCCCACTAGGTATCCTACGGTGGACAACTACCAACACGCGTCACCGAGTGTCCTAGACATCATGTTATTCAGGGAGGTCTCGCTCGACATCGAGTCGATAGAGACAATCCATGAACTAGACTCAGACCACAGGCCCGTCCAGTGTAAACTGGGCCAGAACGTCGGCGCGGTCCCTCCGACCAAATCCGTAGTGGACTGGCATCGTCTTGAGGTCAAACTCAAGGCCTTGGACCCCCAGGACTTAGTAGACTTACCCGACGATAGCTACGTTCGATGACGCAAATCGAGCGATAGCGAGTCTCCGAGAAACTATTACTTCCGCAGTCACAGATTCGGAACGGACGGTGAAACTGTCGGGCGACCGACGGTTTAACTTTCCGCCCGACCTAAGACTGCTAATTAAACAGAAAAATGCAGCCAAACGCGCCTTCGACCGATACCGATCGGAATCGAACCGAACCCTACTTCGACGCCTTCAGCTAGAACTCAAAGATCGTGTATCGGAACACCGACATACAACGTGGGACACTCTCCTAGAGTACATCGAGCCATCGCACACCGCCTACTGGCGGTTGGCCCGCAGTCTGAAAGCAGACCCCCGCGAATCTCTACCGCCATTAATTAGACCTAACAGCGCTTCAGTAGCCCTAGATGACTCCGAAAAAGCCGAATGGCTTGCGGACAACCTAGAGCAGCAATGTACGCCATCGCGCGAACACACCGATACAGTCCACCTAACAGAGGTGGACCGTGTAATCGAGACCAGGGCTGCGCTTCCACCGGAAGGCGATCCTTTAAGTTCAGTGACCCCCGAAGAGGTCCAAGATATTATTCAAAATTTAAAACCGAAATCCGCCCCGGGCCCAGATAATATCAGTAACAAAATTCTAAAAGCTCTCCCTGGGCCGCTTATCTGTTTACTGGCGACCATTTTCAACACTCTACTCTCCAGTTGCTCCTTCCCGGACGACTGGAAGCAAGCCACGGTTATCGGCATTCGCAAGCCGAATAAACCAGCCAACCAGCCCTCTAGTTATCGTCCCATCAGCCTCCTCAGTTGCCTGGGGAGCTCTACGAGCGGCTCTTATTAAACAGGCTCAAAGAGCACGTATTTTCCAACGGCCTTCTGCCCACGGAACAATTCGGCTTTCGAGCTAGACACTCTTGTCCCGACCAGTTATACCGCCTAACGGAGCACATCCTAAAAGGCCTAAACCACCCGAAACATATCAGTACAGGGGCTTTTCTTCGATGTCGCAAAGGCATTCGACAAGGTCTGGCACAACGGCTTGCTTTACAAGCTGTACACACTCAAAGTGCCAGATAGGCTCGTACACACCATCCAGGCCTTTTTGTTGAATCGCTCTTTTCGATATCGAGTCGAGGGCACCCTCTCCACAAGCCGCCGCCTCACGGCCGGCGTACCACAAGGCTCCTGCCTCTCACCTTTGCTCTTTACGCTCTACACGAGCGACATACCCAAAGACCCCCACGTCAATCTCGCGCTTTTCGCGGATGACACCGCGCTCTTTTATTCAGACCGCAACCTTAGAATATTAACCACTCGACTCCAAAGCGCTGCCGACCGCCTCGGCGATTGGTTCCGCAAATGGAGAATAGAAACAAATCCCGAAAAGAGTGTGGCGATTCACTTCACACGAAGTATTTACCCGTCACGTCTTTATAATGGCCCTCGCCAATGCAGAAAGTTGGGGCAAATATCCCTTTATGGCCAACCGCTCCCCTGGGAGAAAAAGGTCAAATACTTAGGAGTCACTTTCGACTCGCGTATGTCATTTACTATGCACATTAATAACGTTCGTAATAGAGCCGCGTTCGTCTCCGGCCGGCTACACAATTTAACTAACGCTAAAAGTAAAATGGCCTTAAGGCACAAATTATTATTATATAAGACCTGCGTACGACCTATTATGTCCTACGCATGCATGATCTTCGCCCACACGCACCCTACTCGCTTGTACAAGCTGCAAATAGTACAAAATAAGTTCATCCGCCGTGCAACCGGTGCGCAGTGGTATCAACGCAACGTCGATCTGCACAGCGATTGCAGACTCCCGACGATTCGCGAATATTTTAAAGACCTGACCAAACGGTTCTTGGATAGAGCCGAACATCATCCCAACCCTCTGGTGGTAAGCGCAGCAAATTACCAACCCGACACAAACGCGAACGTCAACAAGCGTCGCCCGCGAAATGTCCTCATCGACCCGGTCGAGGAAGGGGACTTAGATACGCCGGACCCACCGCCGGGGGTCCCGCCGGATAACACTACACCCACAGCTAGTGTAACAACAAACACAATAGTTCGCCCTCGCCTCCGAGCACGGCGAGACCAACACAACGCGTACACAAGGTACACCCGCATTCCAGGGCGGTTCTCACCGCCCCCAGCCACCGATTAGTTAAAAAGTCGACACAGTCGACGGCCATCGGGGTCTCGGTCCGCACCGCAACTTCGATGGCCCTTAGATGACATGTCGTAGTTAAACGCACGCATGAGCACATGCGCGGCCCTACCCACAGCGGAGGGCCCAAACCCGTCGGTTCTGACTAGCCCACCGGTTCTGCGTCAGATGAAGCTTTAATAGTCTCGGGACTGAAAGCAAAAACATCAGTTAATACAAGATATTAAAGTTTCGATATTAAATAAATTGTCATTCATTCATCAATCATACTGTTGTCATGTTGGTTATAAATAAAATAAATTCATAAATAAATTGATATAGAGATTGCAAAGAATCATTATCACTATTATATTATTGTTACATATATGTATATATATTATTTCTGAAAATTGTTTTTTGTCCGAACGCCATAACATCTATAATCCTTCGTTAAATTTAATGATTCAAACACCATTTTAAGGCTATGTTTGCCTCTCTTGACGAAAAAGACAAGTAGAATAACATTTTCATATAAAATGCTTGTTTAAGTCTCTAAAAAAGTATGTATAATAATGGCATCTGTTGACAATTTTTAATGAAAAATAGGGAAGGAGGCTGAAACAAGTCGTTCTTCAAAATAGGATACCTTTCATTGTAAAATACTTCTTTACTCATCATTACATTACCATCTGTACTGATTGGCCCTAGCACAGTGGTGGTACCTGTAATGAAAACAGGAATATGTAGGATATAACCTGAGTTCGATCCACGGTGCCGGCACCAATGAAGTTTTTAACGGTGAAGGAAAATATCGTGAGGAAACCTGCATATTTTCGAAATAATAACAAAAAAAATATATTTCGAAGATATGTGAAGTCCGCCAATCCGCAGTGGGGCCGCGTGGTGGACTATGCCCTGAGGGTACTCCAGAGGCCCAGCAGTGGGGCATGTATTGGCTGTTACTTTACTTTTATATGTAGGATATATATCTAAGCATTTTCATATATCTCTAAGCATTTTCGCCTCTTATTTCCGTAAACGTTTCACGAGGGATTGATTGCCTCGCTACGGATTTTTGTGAGTTAACGAAAACCCGCCAAGCGCGTTACATTCTCGGCTAACAAAACAACCGGCGAGTCGCGACGTTCTAATACACTTGCGCCACTCAAATCACGCGAGTAAACATTTTAAATCCGATAAAGGAGGAACGGGGTGGCGATAAGTGGTAGATGGATCCCCTCATTATGTCCGACAATTTTAACTGGGACTGTGACACTCTTTGGTACAACCCCGAATGCTCCGGCGTACAGTGGCGCGAGGGGAGCGCGGCGGCTCATCGGATGCCGGTGATCGATTTAGATACGAATTGACGAGTCCTCGAGTAGCAGAAAATCGCGTCAGGGGATTTCGAACAGAGTACACACGTGCGTGTCTCCGTCGATCTGCACTGAAGAAGTAATTTTAGATGAAATATATAAATACATACACAATATATATAAACTCATTCCAGTAGTTGTGTACTCATAATTATGAAGGCTACGTAGAAAGGATTTTCTTTTACACCCGAGATATATAACCGAAACATTAAAATTTGTACAGAAAATGTTTGAAAAGTTTCTCGTTGCGGCAATCAAACCTGTCTTCTGGAGTCGCCCAGACGCTCTAACCACTAAGATAAACGGCAAAAGAAAATCTCAAAGAATTACATGTTTTCTCGTATTTTAACTCTAAAATCCAACGCCAGGTTACAATAATTTCCCGCTCATATCTTAATTCAATTAAAATTCATAATATCTTTGATGAAATAGACGCTTGCTTTCTTATGAAACGTCGAATTTTACATAATACAATAATTACATAATATTATGTATACCTACTCGTTACTAACTGAAGCTGTTGATATGTACACAAATTTCACGCAATGTATATGATAACAATGATTCTATTATATTAGTTGTGATCAACAAAACGAAAAAAGCAGTGATTAAGAAATTGATTCACTAAATAAAACCATAATCACACTCATCTCTACGATATTAAACACTAAGAATAAGTTTAAATTCGAATTAGACTTTTTCCAATCAGTCGTAATAGAATATAATCTGAAATTATATAGAAACATTTCATCCATTCGACCTTTCCGATAGCGGTGTGTTTTAACATACGCCGTGGTCAGCGAGACTGCTAGGGAATTATAAAATGGCTATTTTATGGCAAACTGTTCGCTGACTGGGCATCTAAATCTCCGATTAAGGTCGTACACAAATCTGTGATTAGCCGCGGTAATTAGGTGCGAGGGATGACTTGGAAAAGGAATCCATGAGCGGTTTCTAACAGCAATGGTTCCGTACCAAGTTTTTTAAATAAAGATACGATTGCCGTAATTCATTATTTATAAGATTTTTATTTATTTATAAGATATATTCTTGTCCCAAATTAAGAAACGCCTCTACTATGGGTACCATAACTGTTAGACATACTTAAACATAGTTTTCACTCTGGAAAAACACGAACTTCAGACCCTCTACCAAAAGGCAGGGTCACTACCCACTAGGCCAATAGTGTAGTCGGATTAACAAGGACCTAAGGAATAATTTAGCTGCCGCATGAATTTCAAAGAGAGCGCGTTAGAAACAGTGTGAGAGAGCGGTTCACTAAGAGTCAAATGGAGGATGAGGATGACGAGGATAAGACGCTTTCTTAAGACGTGAGGATTTCTACGAATTTCATACCTGCAAAAAGTCGCGCAGAATTTACCAGTGTGGTTTAAAGCTACACCAATTAATGCACATACTGACGACACATATTAGCCTCTGCAGTTATCCCATGAATCTCACAGAGGAATTAATACCGAACACGCGGAAAGAGACACAAATCGTTCCGTAGAACTCAAAAGGGAGGTGTCGGTGACACCTCTTATCTCTACAGCGTTTCATTAGAGAAATGCTGTTTATTGGGCTACCAAATAAAACTACTTAGGAAGCATTAAGCGCATAAGTCAGTTAGCCTTCTTGTAGTAAAGATAAGGCTAGTAATTAAAATACTAAAAATAGTATAACAGAGCAGCCGCTCTTTAGAGACGTAGTGAGATAAGATAAAGTAATTTTCGTGTGTTCATAACTCAGAGGGAATAGAAGCTTCGTTCTGGTGCAAGCAATCTTTAGATTTGAATATTGTGCTGTAGAAATAGTTTCTGTGGTTTTAGACGCGTTTTGTTAATGTTATTATATATTCAATGGCGAGTTTGATGGAATAAATTTTAATCGTATAATAAAGAGGTGGGTGGTCAGAGATAATGATGGAAATGTATACGTTTTTGCTTCTTGAATTTTTCTTTCGTTCGTAGTCAAATCTAAAAAGCCATTTTATATACCGATTAAGAATGGGCCGATACTTTGGGGATTCGTCTGGTGACTGAAGTAAAAGTGGCACGAATGAAAGTTGGAACGCATTTGCAATCCCTCAGGTGTTGTAGATGTCTATAAGAAAGGGTACTCATTTTACATCAGGTGATTTAACATCGTCTGCTAATCTGCCGACTTTTCACATAAAACCATTCCTCGCCTCAAGAGAGTTGAATATGTTCAGTAATTTGTATTTAGTTTAAAAATATAAATAAATGAGTATATATTAGCTCTCGTCAACACGACATAATATATGAACAAGTAGCAACGTCTATTGAAAGTGTATTGTTACTGCTACGCCTTCTTAAATTAAAGTAAAGTAACAGCATATACATATCCCACTGCTGGGCAAAGGCCTCCTCTACACAGAGGGTATCAGGTGTGCTCAATTCATTGGTGCCGGCACCGGGGATCGAACGCAGGTTGCTCGAGTATATTGAATTAAAGGCGAGCGCCCGGACACTGAGATATCACGGCTATCACGCCTTCTTAGTATAAACAAAATCAAAAGGGAAAAAGTTTTAATAATCTAATGCGTTTTGACTACCTCGCTTGATTGCAGCGATGAGGGTTTATTCATCTGTATCTGTAATAAACACGTCGTTATTGACATCTGGTCTCACTGTCGGTATGTGCACAAACGGCGGAATCCGTATGGGCGGAACCACCTGTGTATTCTGCATATTTCAGCCCTGCGACGGATTCCGCGTCCTTTTATACAGGATGTTTAAATAATCTTTGTTCTGTATAAAATATGATGAATATATTTTTATTTAAATGTATCTAATAAAAACAGGAGCTTTCACGTATTTTAACCATAATGAAATAGACAGAGACAACTGAAAGATTAAGTGAAGAATCCTTAAAACTGTCATTGGCGCATGCCATGAGATTTAAATCCGCTTCTGTAGATCGTCAGACGTTGGGCCACCTCAACTTACCTTTATTTATAAAGTAGTCCAACCATATTTTAAGCTGTGGACACAAAGATTAATTAATAGGGTAAATATAATGATTTTTTTACAGTTTTATTTACCCCGTGGTAAAACATGATTCACGTAAACTTATAGTCGAACACACTGTTACGTCTTCGAAAAATGTTTCAATATGAACACGTAATTACACTGAAGCTCTCTAAATAGGACACTCTGTATATTGGAAATAACATGACCCCGTGGGAGAACGGGACGCATAATTTCTCCGAATATTCCACATTTCAACCAGGAAACGATAGTTTTTGTATTGTTTTGATGAAGGATAGGATAGAGCTGCAGTGAAAACAACAGTTTTTCAAGTTATTCTGTTTACACAGGCTCTACTAAAAGATTATTCGCATAGATTAATTTAACATTAATTATTTTGGACAAAATAATATTTATTTTATTCCTTGAAGACTTTTTATTTCACGCAAAAGTCTAAAAATGTTTCACTTAAAGTTTATGTTTTAACTGATGTTAGGCGCTTTTATCATTGATCTAGATTTTCATGGGTAGGAATTATCATGGTAGTAACTAGACATCAGGGGCTCTAGACGCATAGATTAAAAAATTAAACCGGTTGCCTCATTGTCGTCTGTTTTTAAGAAACTTTTTAAGTTTGATACCTCAGAACGTTCGACTGAGTGAACAGAGTGATTAATTCTTTTTTTATTGGAAAGCTGGTGCTACCCATATTTATTTCATTGGTATCTTGAACTCGTAAAAATACAGAGCGAGATATTTGAAGTCGTTGAAGTCGAAGTTGTACCTGTGCGTCGGGCAGAAAGCGAAAGGTAAGGGGCTCCATTACCGCCATTACCGCAGATATACCGCCATTACCACAGATAATGAACTGTGCTCGGGAATGTGTGAACTGTTCGTGAGCCCGCTTCCGGGTGCGCGTGATTTGTCGCGGGCGGTAGCGCTCGGCTGTGCACCTGTCCCACGATTCCCACGGCTCTGGCGGAATGGTTGGCCCGGTCGCCGGCTCCCGGGCGCACGTGGCCCGCGCGGGCGTGTGTGAACTAATTTCGTTTGATTTGAATTTGGAATTTGTCATTTTTTTTTCTTTTTTAAATTCGTATTGCGTTTCGGAATATGTTATAATATCGGATGAATGCTTTATTTACTTTTTCTCTTGCGTTTTTTTTATTTTGTGTTGTATTTATGCACAGGGTTTATTGTAATGTTATTTTATATAATTTTCATTTCAGATTATTTTCACTATCCTTTTTCATTATTTTTATGTTCCCTTTTTATAAAATTGCTTTCTTAAGAACTGTTTTGTCGTTTTAAATGAAGAATGAATAAATAAATGAAATACATAATCAAAATAATTTCAAATCGGAAAAGCAATGTGATTAGTAGATATCTAATTAGAATGGAAGTATTGTGAATGAGCATATTCTTGCCGGATACGTATATAATAGATAGTTGGGTTAAAACTGACCGTTAGATTGCTGTTACAACTTAATGAATCAACTACAAAGTATTCAACAAGAATAATCATTAAACGATACCATCAATATATTATAAAGTTACAATAATGGCGAAGTAAAATTTTAATATGAGTGAAATAAAATGAGATTGCTAATAATATCTTTCATTGTTCATAAAACACAATAATAAAGATAATACAATATTTATATATTTTAAGAATAAATCTACATTTTCACAGTTATAATACCACCAGATAGCTAAAAGGGTACCGCAGACTTTTAAAATATCGTTACAGAAAAGAGGTTTGTTTTCTAATTCTTCTTGTTAAATTGACAATTTGAAATGGTTAAAACCTTGGCAAAGTATAGAACCCTTATAAAGAAGCCTTTATTTCTACTTTTCAAATCAAATTTATTCAGATATAAATCATATAATAACTATTTATTCGACCTTTTATCAAAGCTGAAATTGCTTTAAGTCGGTTAAAAAGCAAACACCATATTGAAATCTACTCCATTATAAACACTTATTGTTAGTGAAAGATAAAGAATTGATAAAATAGTCTCCAACAAATTACTTACACTTCTGCCAAGGACGCTACAAAGGCATATATTTTAAACACGTCGTAATAAACATATTTGAAAATTAAAGATTCAATGCGAGCATTATTCTTATTTATTCGTGTAGCTGATTTTATATTATTACAGATTGATGCAACAGATTCTGATGTTACAAGAATCGGCTTGAGTTGTAAGCGCGTCCTTGCCTAAAGGGCATGATGTACTTTCATCACTAGCTGAATATCATTTGCTGAAAGAGTAAAGCTATGTCGTTTCAAGTATCGTGAATAAGTCTTCAAATCAATCTTTAATTTTTATTGGTTACTAGCTGCTGCCCGCGTCTACGTCTGCGTAGGCTGAAGGCGTAACATTCAGACAGAAGATATACATAAAAAATATGTATATAAATTATAGCCTATGTTTTATTCTGATGTATAAGCTATATTATTGTAAAGTATCATTAAAATCCATTCAGTAGTATTTGCATGAAAGAGTAACAAACATCCATCCATACATACAAACTTTCACGTTTATAATATTAGTAAGAAAGTAAGGATTGGATCTAAAATTTCGATATTAAGAATGTTCCATATGTGATGCCAACTTGTAACATTAAAGTGAATATTATTTTGTGTGACGGATGACGGTTTGATCAGCCCGTAGATGACGTAAAATTTCGCAGAACCGGGTTCCAAGGACTGACATGTTAGACCATGTCTGTTTAGCAATATAATGAGATTGTTGACTACATTGGTCAAATCAGAATCGGTCGATTGGTTAAGTTGTGTAGCCTTGTACAAATTGATGATTACGTATTTTGCTACAAGCAATCTGGATTGTTTCAATTATTGGTTAAGTTTAAAAAAGACAAAGATATCAAAACTGAAACGGAATTAAAAAAAAATACTAATTAACTTGGAGGCACGACAAACAAACCTCCCGAGACGGCGCGAAGCCGGCAGATAAGAAATGTCAGCGCGGTGTAATTTATTACCTTAAGTTCTATTTAATTTTCATATTCGCGAGACGCGCTCCCATCTTCACCCCCACGGATTATAATGGATTGTTGCTCTCGATTGCCAACGGTCCGACTTCAGAGGAGCTTCATCGACGACGTTTTCACTTATTTAATGGACTGGCTGTACACGAACGTGCGTCGAAAAAATTCTCATTGGAAAGTAAATAAAGTTATTCAAGCGACCATAGATGTGACCGATTTGTTGATTTCTTCTATTAAAACGAACACTGCACAAGGTTGTGTTAATGTCGGGAATTCAAAAACGCGTAAAAAGCGACAAAATCTGTAAATTCAAAGCAAAAGCAAAGAAGTCGACGGGTGACTTACCTGAATTGACTGCCGCGATAGGTCTGTTTATGATTTCCTAAAATAGATAAAGAAATAATTTCCACAATAAAAGAAATAAATGTAATCGAATTTAACACATAAAACGTTACACATACGATATAGCTATATATACACACGATCGATTGCAAGCCATTAGGTGCTACTGATGTCCATTGGCGGCGGTAATCACTTAACATCAGGTGAACCGCCTGCTCGCTTGACAACTTTTCACATAAAAAGATCCACGCACGATTTTTTTTTATCTTTGATTTTATCGATGAGATCCTATATGATCGAATGTATTCGCTCATAGAGCACACACACCTCTTACACCATTCAGGACTTGTTACTCCGGAAGAGGCGGACCATTCTTAACAGCAGAAGCTGTTGTGGAACAGTGTACAGTGGAACAGGGTACAGTGTAATTTGTATACAGTGTAATTTGTATACGAAATCGTTGTAGCTGGGTTAAATTTCACGAGTTCAAAGACTACCAAATACAATGTTCAAAAGGTATAATTGTACATCGAATTATCGCTTTTTAGCATTAGTTAGATTTTCTCTATATGTTTTTGTTAACATTTTGTAATGACCGACTAAAAACAAGAAGCAAGATCTCAGGTCTCATAAACCTAGAGTTAGACGAAGTCTAAAAGTGATAAATGCTGACAAAAGTGCTGATAAGTGATATCTCACTCTATTACGGAAAGAAATGTGAAACAGACATTTTTTACGTAAGAAATCCACAAAAGGAACGATAACATTGGCGCACGCGCGTATAGAAACCTATTAATATACAAATAACTTTGGACTACTATAATTACGTCAAACCGTGTAACATCTATTATCAAATTACAAAGTCGAGCAATTTGCCGCTCTTTCGGTCTCGCCCACATGTCTAGCCGCCGCACAATTTTTTCCACGACAATTATTGTCACCCACTAAAACGCCATAGAATTAATTGTCACTAATGTAACTTTCACGGCCGTGTCATCGCTCCTGCGTATTAACGTAAACGAATAATGACCACTGTCGTTTTGTACCCTTATAATGGACGCGCATTGTCACACTTGCAATTTTCCAAATAGAAAACACTGTAAAAGCACCTTTATTGCCCTAGCGATACGGTTGTCGATAAAAGCGCGAGGGATATACGATGGTTTGTCGATGTGACGACTCAATGAATGAATTGACAGCTGCCGGCGGCCATTTTGATTTTGCGAAAGGCAGATTTATGTCCGCCTACGAAGCGTCCAGTCTCACTGTCGCTCATAAAAGACGACGCGGTGTGACGCGATCATTACAAAGTCGTTACTGATGTATATTGTTCAACTATAGGGTATTTAGCGTCGATAATAGAAATGGCAGCCTTTTTTCCATTCGAATACGTTAAAATACTTTTTCAGATTAGGGCACGTATAATGTAGGTTCATACAGTTACGTTATAGAGATTTCATTTGAAATAAGTAGTATTTGTAATAACTACTAGAGCTAAGTAAATGTTGGTATCTATAGTTTTTTTTTTTTATTTTAAAAAGTTGCCAAACCTGCAGACGGTTCACCTGATGGTAAGTGAATACCGCCACCCATGGACATCTGCTACACCCGAGGGTTACAGATGTGTTGACAACCTTTTGAAAATTGGGCTCCGGCTACCTCACTCACCAGACGAAACGCGAAAGTATTTGTCATACTTCCACTTTACGCTGGTCTTCTGTGAGGTCGTGGTACTTACCCGAACGGGCCTGCCCATTCGTGCAACAGCCGAGGCTGCTGCGTGGCCCTACCACCGTTTCTCTACTGATAATAGTTCTATATTTTTCACATTTGAGAACGACTTAAAATTTTCCAAACATTGATACATTATCATTTTCCAAACATTGTTGCTATTTAAGGTATAAACTTTCCATCGTGTTAGGTCTTTTTGACATAAATTATATGCTAGATGACAGAAAAGGACACAATATGCCGCAATCCTTTCTAATACGTTTACCATCGGCTATTCATTACCTTCTTAACTTTGTTCAGGACATCGTACAAATTGGTAGACCTTTACAAAAGTGTACCTTCGACAGACGGGTTAGAGTGCAAATTTAATCGACGTTCGATATAATTACTGCGGCCAGTTCTAAAGGAATTTGAACTTTAACCCGCAGGTAATAGAGTTTATTATTTTAGGCGATTCCTGCACAGACCGAAACGGCTCGATGAAAATTAGTGCGGTGAAGTTTTAAGCAGGGAGAGGAATTAATCAGCGGTACACGGACAAGTCTGATTTATAGCACCTGGCGCTTCCTGGAGTCCTGGTCCCTTGGGAGTGGGTGGGGATTGACAACGGGCTCCGGGAGTTCGCGATACGAGTTTCATTCGCTACACACTGTTCCTCGAATTTACGAGCTTCGTACAATGCGGAGCAGAGGGGCGGCTTTCGATATTACTGAAAAGCAAAACAAAAATTGATAACAATTAAAAATGTGTAAAAGAAATTTAAAAAGGACCATATCATAAATGTTTCATTTCGAGAATTTCCCTAAACATACATTACAGACCAAAAGGGCATATTTAAATATTTCTAAAAAGCAAAACAAAAATGGAGAAAGAAAGAAAGAAGAGAAAGAAATTATAAGTGAAATATAATAAATTATAAGTGAAACAAATCATCATTTATTTTATTTTATTTTATTTTATTTTATTGTTTAACCCTAAAATACATTACAGACCAAAAGCACTTTTTTTTCTAAAAATATATCTAAATCTTATTACTAAACCTTAAAGCCAATTTGGATTTACATTTTTCTGCTAAATAATTTATGTAAATTGTCATCATTTATTATGTAAATTTCATTTCGCAAGTTTCACTAAAACATACAATGCAGACTTCACGAGCAAATTTTGATATTTCTAAAAAGCAAAACAAAAATGGATAAAAAACAAAAATTTCAAAAATCACATTAAAATTTGTAGAAAAAGTACGAAAAGATTGTCACCGCTGTGGGAATCGAACCCACGTCTTCGGCATTCGCGGCCTGACGGATGATATTGGTTAAATTCGAATTGAAAAATTATTTAATGCTGCCATTATCGTCAATAAACACACAATCCAGACATGTATCAAAATCAAAATAAAGCGAGATTTTCTTATATAATACGATCTTCAGATACAATTAGCGGCATTTCACGAAATGTTCCTCGGGTCAGAAAATTCGTAAGTCAATCCGTGCGTAATTCTTCGGAATCCTTACAAAAAACGCACGGTTAGATTGGTAGATAATGGTAATAACTATTTAGTTTTCCGTCTTTTGTGATCTTGCTCCGTCAACTAGACGGCTTCCAGGCTGGGGTGGCAATACTACACAATATTTTCTCCCTCCGAATGTATTTTTTTTTTCGAAATGATGTCATGTTATGAAATTTAAAGTAAATTATAAATTACGAAAAAGTATTCAAGTATATTTTAATAATCAAGTATTGTGTAAGTTATATTACGCTGTTACATCAAATGCTACTGCTAATATTAAAATGTTTTCTACATCGACGGGTCATACCTTCGTATCAGTTTACATACTAAGATATGTAAATTGACACGTAAAACCACGTTTGGACGTGAATAGCTATTTTATAAAGATTTATTATAAAGGAGTAAACTGAAGTATTCACCACTTGTATGATTTAGTTCACCTTTCAATGTAAACCGTATTAACAAAACTTAATAGGCATTTTTGGACTGAAAGAAAAAGAAAACTCCACCCAAGAATTAATACTGAATGTAAAGGAAATATTTAATACTGAGCTAAACATAAATTTGGAAGAATACGAGGTAAACAAAATTTATCGCATCGGGAAGGAGAAATCAAAGGAAAAACCAAGACCTATCCTATTTTCATTCGTGAACGAATGGAAGAAGAATGAAGTAATGAAAATGAAGAAGAACCTTAAAGAAGTGTACATTACAGAAGACTACACAAAGGAAGTTCTAGAAAAAATGAAGGCACTGCAGGCACAACTAATAGAAGAGAGAAAGAAAGGCAATGTTGCTTATTTAAAATTTGATAAATTAATAATAAAAGGAAAATATACTAACTTAAATATTGACAAACGAAAAAGAGAAATGTCACATTCACCGCCAAATAATACTCAAACAAGGAAACAACAAACCTTAACGTCATCGAACACAAACAGGTTAACTAATGCTTATGATATCATGAGGATTAGATCAAATTCTCTCTCCTTGTATACAACAACTAATAAGCAATAACAATTAACTATCGGTAAACGGATAACACAACAATCTTGTAATAGAAAAGGAAACGAAAAAAACAAAACAACACACTCCCCCCCCAAGCCGACTGGTCCTCGTGGGGGAATATGACCATAACCCTCTAAAGATTAAAAATTACGCACACAAGAAAAAGAAAAGAAATGATTTCCAAATAGCAACAATCAATTGTCGATCTCTTAGAACCCCGGAAAAACTTCAAGAACTAGAACTAGCAATAGAAGAAATAAAATGGGATGTTATCGGATTAAGCGAAATAAGAAGATATGGAGAAAGTATAGAGCACCATGGAAAGTTTATACTACACTATAAAGGTGATACACCTGGATTGTATGGAGTCGGATTCTTAGTCAAAAGTAATCTTATAAACAATATAGAAGAACTTAGAGGTATCTCAGAACGTATTGCACTTCTTAATATAAAACTACCAATAAATAAAGAGAAAATTAAGAAAAATGGTCTATTATACAGGAGTATTCACCAACGGAATCAGATAAGAAAGAGGACTTGATAAGAATTGAAGAATTCTATGAAGATCTTCGAAATACTATCGAAAACGCACATAAAAAAATCATTGTGATGGGAGATTTTAATGGCCAAATCGGAACACAAAATAATGGGGAAGAATATACCATAGGAAAACATGGGTTTGGTACAAGAAGCAAAAATGGCACTAGAATAGTTAATTTTGCATTAGAAAATAGATTAAGTATTCTAAATAGCTTTTACAAAAAAAACCGTCAAAAAAATGGACATGGATCTCACCTAACGGACTCTATAAGAACGAAATTGATTTTATTATGTCTAATAAAATAAACTTTTTTATGGATATTTCTATCATAAATCTGAATTTTAACACAGACCATAGGATGGTTCGGGCTACATTGAAAGGAACACATACTAATAAATTAAGACAGGTTCACAATAAATATACAGCTATTCAATACACAGGCAACACAGAATTATTACTTAAAAAACTTCAATTATCACTAGATGCCTTGGAACATGAGAATATAGAACATACATCATTACAAGAAAATTACGACAGCTTACTAAACCAACTAAAAACAGTAACTAGGCAAGCAAACACAATCAGTAAGGAAAAAATATCACTTAAAATCAAACAATTACTACAAGAACGAAAGGAACTTTTAGAACCAAGGAAAAGAAAAGAGAACCGTCAAAATAACAGAAATAAGCAAAAAAATAAGCCAACAAATTAGGAAGGAAAGGAAAACAACACGATTTAATACGATGAAAAATTATATACAAAAAACAGGAGGCATAAAAAAGGCCCTAAAGGTACTAAATCATAAAAAAGACTGGATATCATATATGAAAAAGAAAGGTAGTAAAAATACAGCCAAAAGACCCGAAATATTAAAAATCGCGACTGAATTTTACAAAAATTTGTACCAAAGTCAAAAGGCTGAACCAGCCGTAAAAGAATACAATGCTACAACAAATGATGAACAAATACCTGAAATATTAAGGGAAGAAACCATAAAAGCAATTAACACACAATTAACACACCTTTCTTTCTCTCTTCTATTAGTTTCACAAAAGTTAGATAAAGCACCAGGATCAGATCTCATTACAAATGAATTGCTAAAAACTGTGCTACCAGTGATTGCTACAAAACTTACACATATATTTAACGAAATAATTAACACGGAAACAATTCCAGAAGATTGGACAAAATCGACAATTATATTGCTTCATAAGAAAGGTGACAAAGAAGATATCGCAAACTACAGACCCATCAGTTTAATGTCTAATATTTACAAAGTTTTTTCAAAAATAATACTATCCAGAATTACTAACATCCTTGAAGAAAATCAGCCTAAAGAACAAGCCGGATTCCGTAGAAATTTTTCAACTATAGATAGAACCTTAGACAAATACTTCAAAAATTCAAAGAATATAACAAAACTTATTACTTAGGATTTGTCGATTTTAACAAGGCATTTGATACACTAGAACATGGATTTATCTGGTCCACACTAAAAACACAAGGTGTACAATCAAAATACATAAGAATAATTAAAAATGTTTGCACACAAAGTAGCGCGCAAGTAAAATTGGAATCAACAAGCGAAGAATTCTCTATTAAAAGAGGTGTACGCCAAGGAGACCCTATTTCATTTGGAACTTGGATTGGAAGAATAAGGGACTAAATATAAATGGCGAATATCTGAGTCACCTACGTTTTGCAGACGACATAATCTTATTTTCTGACAGCTCGAAAACGCTAGAAATAATGTTACAGCAGCTAGCGAATGAAAGTAACAAAGCGGGTTTGTCAATGAACTTAACAAAAACAAAAATAATGTCAAATTTTTCACAAACAGAGACCATAAAAATAAACCAAGAAGAAATAGAATACTTACAGCAATATATATACCTTGGACAACTAATATCTACCGAAGAGTGCATGCAAAAAGAAGTAGATAGAAGAATTGCTAATACTTGGAAAAGATTTTGGTCACTTAATGAAGTCATGAAGAATAAACAAATGCCTATAAAGGAAAAGAGAAGAGTATACAATATGTGTATTCTACCATGTCTATTATACGGATGCCAAACCTGGGCATTGACAGAACAATTAGAAAACAAAATAAAAATATGTCAGAATGGAATAGAGAGAAGCGTAATAGGAGCTAAAAGAAAGGACCGATTAAAATTAAAATTAAAAGATATAAAAAGTATAACGAAGTTCAAGGATGCCTACACAACGTATAAACAACTAAAGTGGAGATGGACAGGACATATAATGAGAGAGGAGAAAGAGAAATGGACTAGACGAATAACAGAATGGTACCCACGCGACAGTAAAAGAAGCAGAGGTAGACAGACCAAGAGATGGGAGGATGACGTCAGGAAAGTAGCAGGTCCATTATGGACTCGTACAGCAAAGGACAGAAAATCTAAAATGGAAATCTTTAGAGGAGGCCTTTGTCGAAAGACAAGCTGCACCAGAATAACGACCGTTTGCCGATGTTTTTGAAACTATTATCAGTGTTAATTAAGTTTATGTTAAGTTTAAGTTTGAATTAAATATAAATTTGTTGAATTAAGTTAATTAAGTTTAAGGCACACTCATATTTTATAGCATGTAAAAATTAAGAGCAGTAATAAAGGCTTATTTATTTATTTATTTATTTTATTTTTAATAGGCATTACGATATAGTTACGACTCAGGCGAAGAGTCTATCGTAACTGCTCAACTGGTCACCCTACATCCAGAGTGGATGTGACAATAGCATTAAAGGTGAAACGCAATCCTCTTTACCTTCCTACCCCCCCCCCCCCTTCCTCCTCTCCCCTCCCGCACTTGCTCCTTACCTTTGCCTTTTGCCTGACCGCAACAAAATATGGTTTCCCACAAAGCCCGTCAGGAAGTCAAACATCATTTGATTGTCATACGTATGAACCGTTCCTTATCCGGTTTATAGCTTCTTGTAAGATCCGCTTTGGAAAGTTCCTCCTTGGATTCATCAGCTTTATCGACATTTTCGATCATGGACTATTAAGTCGAAAACACTCTAAAGAGAGATATATTGTCGTAATAATTATTCCCTGTATTAAAGTCAATATTAGACACTTTAAAATAAAACTGTTCAACAGATTTCAACGCTTTTTGTAATGTCAATTGAAGAAGAAGGTCCTACATGCTTATATATATTAATTTGTTTATTTATCTTTATTGTCATCATCAAGCTCGTCCAGTACTTTTTTTTTTGGTAAATAAATGTATTTTCTTTCTTTCTTTCTTACCTGAATAACGCTAAAATGTGTTCACTAGTCATAGAATAGAATATTCCTATTCCATTTGCTTTTTTTTTTTTCAAAAGCGTTTATTTGGGTAACTTAATACGTTATTAAGTTTAAGCGGCTATGACCCCAACCCCGAGACGATTTCTCAAAAATCCACCATTACGCACGAAAAACATACAAACTTAGCCACCGGTGGAACAGACTAATGGTGTCACCCCGACCTTCCGCTTCCTGCGTAACTTGGAGCCGAACGCGTGGGGAATCCTCGCCTATGTTACCACCATAAGGGCCAAAATCGGGGAACTCCCATACGGCGACGCATTGTTGACTTAAGTATTCGTTGGCTATAAATAAAACGTTGAATATTCACGTGAATCGCGCACCTCGGGAATTATTTTGGGCACGTTAATGCGCCATTGTTTTTGTGAGCGTTAGGCCCTCGGATATTTCAAATAGATCACACGCGGAATGCGATAGTGTAACTTAGTTTAAGCATTTTACTTTGGTATATGGCGGATCTTTGTACGCTGGCCGTCGTGATTGTGGAAGCAAGTCTTACATTTATGTATAATATTTTGCGATGAGCCAATATTGTGCGATGATTAAAACAGTTTCAATACATAGTATACAAGTATAATTTGAAACAAAAAAAAAAACCTACTTCAAACCGGAAACTAAAAAACATTGTTGATAACTATAACATTTGAGGATTGCCCTTGATTTCTCTAGGATGCCATCATCAGATCATTGGGATATCTCCTTGCCAAAAAAAAATAAACATCACAATCGGTTCATAAACACACACAAAAAATATATATATACGGTCTAATTCAGAAACCTCCTTCTTTTTTGAAGTCGGTTAAAAACCAAAGCCGTCCCGCTTTTTTGAAGCTCTGTGTGCTTAGATCTTTAAAACTAGCCAACGCATCTTGATGCGGTTGTTTACTACATAGAGTGATTGAAGAGGAAGGTATTGCACCCGTGCGAAGCCGGGGCGGCTGGTGATTAGTGAAGTGCAGGGTTGGAAAAACGGGTACACGCAACTGCCCGTTCTAAGCTGACCGCATATACGATACCCTAGTCTCAGACCGCGCCTCAACCGCCACACCGGCTACTTGACACCCCTCGACGTGGGCCACGTGCAACTTCCTGCCGACACTCGAAGTAGCGGCGGTAGTCAATTACGGAAGTCCCAATATTGACGCATAATGGCCGGTCACCGTAATTGCATTCGCCTATCATCACTGTGGTAGGGGTAAGCAGCACTTGCACTGTTGCAAAATGGCGGAATCAAAGCCAGAACTTCTTTATTCAATAGATGCTTGTTTTAAGGTCTTACTGAACGTGAATAAACCACTATGGGATACACGTTGTACTGTGCACGCAACTTAAATTCGACAACTTAGAAAAAAAATTTTTAATCTAAACCATTCTCGAGGGCACAAAAAATTTCATTAAAATCGGTCCAGCCATTTAGGAGGAGTTCAATGACATACACACGTACAGTAGAATTATATATATAAAGATATACAAACGAGTTATATATGACAATAGCGAACCGAAACTGAGTCATTTAAATTTCGCCAGTAGGTGTGATTAGGCCGCAATTATATAGACTACCTCTTTCCGTATCATACCGTCTATAATTCTCTATCATCTGTCACATTCACTTATATATTTCATATAATTTAAAGCGAAACAATTTTTAAAAGCCGCGCAGTATGGACATGTGTCTACATTGAAACATCATTCTACTGACCGGTGTAAAGTGGAAATATTTACTAGCTTGCGTTACGCAAGAAACAATTTGTAAAAGCTACCTTAATGGCAAGGGCATACTATAATATCCAATAATACATTGAGGACAAGGATGTTTGGAAATGACTCTTGCTCTGCACTTGCAAGACCCCTGGCTGCTGCTGATTTTATACCTAAATAAATGTGTATCATCATCATCATCATTTCAGCCTGTTTGAGTCCACTGCTGAACATAGGCCTCCCCCACAGACTGCCACGAAGTACGATCCTGAGCCACCTGCATCCATCGACTTCCCGCACATTTGCACAGGTCGTCACTCCATCTAGTGGGGGGTCGTCCTACACTGCGATGGCCAGTACGAGGCTGCCACTCGAGAACAATGTGTATAATTGCATCAAAAAAAAATATATAACAAAAAGAACAAGACCGCAGAGTTTCTTGCCGATTCTTCTCTGTGCAGGTCTAGTTTAGTGAACCGGTGGTAGATTTTTTGTTGACGTTCAATAAGAGCTTTTTTTTTTTATGCGAAAAGTTGTCAAACGAGCAGACGGTTCACCTGATGTTAAGTGAATACCGCCACCCATGGACATCTGCCACTCCCGAGGGTTACAGATGCGTTGACAACCTTTTGAAAATTGGGCTCCGGCTACCTCACTCACCAGACGAAACGCGAAAGTATTTCTCATACTTCCACTTTACGCTGGTCTTCTGTGAGGTCGTGGTACTTACCCGGACGGGCCTGCCCATTCGTGCAACAGCCGAGGCTGCTGCGTGGCCCTACCACCGTAGGCGTGGCCCTACCACCGTAAAAAATTTGGGTAAGCTTAAGTTAGGCCTATATTGAATAAATATATTTTGACTTTGACTTTGACTTTGACATATATTTAATACTTGGCATACTTTATTGGACAACAGGGCCTAACAAAAAAAAAAAAAGTAAAAAAATATCGATACGCCTCGTAACTATCACGCCCACTTTCAAAAGTAACCCCTCGGGTGTTGCAAATGTCCATGGGTGGTATTAAGCACTTAACATCAGGTTAACCACCAGCTCGTTTGACGAACTTATCGCGTATAAATTGCTTTAATTCGATCACTGGCTGCCGTCAATTTCACACATAATAGCTTAGTGACCTGCTTCGACACTTTTTATGGGAAAAAAGCAGCAAACGAGCAGGAGGCTCTCCTGATGGTAAGTGATCACCGCCGCCCATGGACAGCTGCAACAGCCGAGGGCTCACGAATGCGTTGCCGGCCTTTTAGGAAAGAGTATGTATGCTCTCTTCTTGAAGACATTATCTACAGATGCGTCATTTGCTAACATCATCGCATAAAACGGCGTTAATTATCGAGACTAATCACGCTTACAATTATACAGACGAACATGGGGATAACATTGTCATTACTTAGCAAGAGATGAATGAATATTATGTATTTCACTGTTTAACTTCACTAATTTTCTCTGAATGTGGGACAAATGCCTTGTTTGCTTTCATATTGCCAGAACAATAAACAAATTTATACTTAAATAAACATATTATTAGTTTCGTGTTTTCGTGATCAGTGCTAGAAATAACGTTCTCGGCTTCTCAATCTTTATCTTTGTACATACCTTTTAAAACATTTTGCTTGTATGGAGTGTGCGTGGCATGGTAAACATTTAAAGGCTAGCATTCAAGCTTCTTCCATTGCATGAGGTGACCACAAAACTTCATCATCATCACCGTTTCAGTCTGTTTTAGTCCACTGCTGGACATAGGCTCCTACAGACTGCCACGAAGCACGATCTTAAGCCACCTGCATCCTCCATCTTCCCACGCATTTTCTCAGGAAACTGCAGCAAAGTTATTAGATTATCTTTAAAATATTGAGAATTAAGTTTCCTTTACGTTTAGTAATAGAAAAACGTAAAAGGCAAGGTAAGGTTTTTAGAAAGAATTAAAACAGCAGAACTCGCCGCAATGTAGCGGCGTGGCGGACAATGCCCTATACCACCCTCAAGTAGATGTATGAGTGATTACATATTTCATATATCTTGAGTTGTCTCTGAAATATGTAGGACTTGAAAGAAGCGAAACGAAATTAGGGCCGAAATAGCAATAAAAATTCTCACTTGAATAACCCAAATTTTTTGTTTATCTTTATTATTAGCAATAAACATATAATCGAGCTTAAATCGGGCGGAGGTAAACTTGAAAATGTCATCATAACTATAAATCTAATAATGTATCGAATTCTGTCCATTAAAATACACAGCATAAGCGCTTTTTAAATTGCCTCTTTTTTTAAACGAGACAATTCGTAGGCCATTTCCCGCCATAATATTTCCATATAGTTAGTAAATGGCGCCAAACGGAAATGATGTGTTCTTGTATATTTCTATTTCCCAAAAGTACGCCTTATTTCTTTAGGGTTAAAGACCTGTACGTAATAAATTATACTTTTGTCAACAGCAAAAGTCAGTATTTATAGGATTCAATGCGATTTGCTTGTAAAATTCACTGATGTTGTTTAAGAGTGAACTTTAAAATTATAAGAATAAAATCTTTCTTTTTAAACTTACCAAGGGCTGATCGTAAAATATATGAACATGGGTATTTTCAAATAATCGCTATGATATAGGGGGGAAAGTTGTAATGTGCCAGTTTTATGAGGACATTATGGGGGCGTTGGTAGTCCATAGGGTTGAATTTTTTGCCATTTTGGTTTTTATTCATGACGAACTTAAAAAGATATATTTATTCAAGACATTGCTTTGACTTTTAGTGTTTCTTTTTTACATACTTAAATCTGTTACTTGATACTTACGTGTATAGGGAGTTAATAGACAGAAATTATTAGTTTTGAAAACAAATGTTATACTTATTTAAAGTCAATTTATTGTTCGTATTTAATAAGCTTTTGTCGAGGTTAAGTTAATAAAATTAAAGTTACTTCAAAAAAATCTTAGCAAAAAATATTTTAATATAGTATAGTCAATAAAATTGGCTTGAGCCGTGACAGCTCAGTGTCCGGGCGCTCGCCTTTAATTCAATATACTCGAGCAACCTGAGTTCAATCCCCGGTGCCGGCACCAATGAAGTTTTTAACTTTAAGTGCTGTCTTATCACGTGCTCAAACATCGAAACCTGCATATTTTCGAAATAATAACAAAAAAAATGTATTTCGAAAATATGTGAAGTCCGCCAATCCGCAGTGAGGCCGCGTGGTGGACTATGCCCTGATACCCTCTCTATAGAGGAGGCCTTTGCCCAGCAGTGGGACATGTATAGGCTGTTACTTTACTTTTTTTTACTTTCAATAAAATTGAAAATAAAATAAATATGATTCTATTAAATTGTTCAAATCTGTGATGCTTTTTTAATCTGTTCCCTTTCTCTAACTTCATAAAATCAACTTTCACGCATCATATATCGCGCATTCTGCGACCAATGCCGCGGAACGCATCGAATACGTATGTATATTGTTTGAATAAATGTAGCATTTATTATTTTGTGCACGCGGTGGCTTATCCCCAACCGTGACGGATTTCTTTAAAATTATTTACCGCAATTTTAGATTTTTTTTCCCTCTTCACGGTCGAAACGAGCACTGCCCTGACATCGTGTATCTAAAATATAAAATATCTGTTCTAACGGAATTTTAAAAATAGTTCGTGCGTGCTCTTGTTAATTAACATTTCATTATTTTTTAAGACGAAATGATTTTTGTGGCCATGTCATCTCTTAAGTAATTTTCTTTAGAAAAAAAAAAACTACAATGTACCTGGCCGATTTTTTTTAGATTCAGAATAAAAATAAACTTCAATATAAAACTGGGGATCGCGTTCCATTTTCGAAACGAGGAAGTTTGTTTTTCGGGCGCGAAGGCCGGCGGTGTGCGAGATAAGTCCGATCTCACATTAACGGCACTTCAGTGGCCGCTATCTGAGACTGAAGCGGATCTCTTTCAGTTTAATGGGTGATATTTTTTGTTCATGGGTGGGGTTAAAGGTTAGCGCGGACCAATGGAGGCATCCCGGCGGGCGTCGGCTGACTGCGTCTTGCTCTGATAAAGAAGTCGTGGAATTTTCAGAGTGAGATGAAAGATTCTATTCTCGGTCGGGCGGCTGTTCGATTTGGTGTACTGGCGAGCGCGGAAACGTTTCGTTACTATTTTGCTATCGACTGTACCGAAAACGGATTACACTTTGTTAAGTACAGAATTCGCCGTAAGACTGTTGTTGATCATTGTATTTTGCAGACTTCAACAATGCACAAATTCAGTGCCCTACCTTTGCGTGCAGTACCTTTTCATCTATATCTTTTCCACAGAAAGATATCTCCCGCGCAAGGAAGTTTCCTGTGTCGCAGTATGTTTTAACACAAAATATTCTTAAACCCAGAACAATTATTGATGGATAACACAAATGTTTGTCCCCAGGAACGAATCCATAACTTGCCGAGCATAAAGGACGTGAAATCAGTTTTTTTAATCGTAGAAATTTTTAATCGTAATAAGTTTCCCCCCCGACTGTACTAGATAAGTTTATTCCCGTCTACTGCGTGCGTTATAAATCCACATTGGGATTGCAAGCGAGTTTAGGATAACACGAGCATCTTTACTAAGCTTTGGTTTACTTCAAAATAACAGAGGTGATTATTTGATATCGACTTTTATGGCGCGAGATATGAGTAGATTTGAAAATGGAACGCTTGTAATAAATAATATCGAAAGCTTAATGCGATCACACTCGTAGACGTTATTACTTATCATTCACAATCATTCATTCATTCATAAGTTCTTTTATATTGTTAAATATAGACACAACTTTGGATTCGATAAGTCTATATCAATATAGTAAATAAGTAAATTTAGAATTGCATGTTATCATTGTTATCATAATACTTAATTAAGGATATCAAATTCGTACGTGTCACGATACACTACATATCTGTATTTTGTAATCGTAAACATACTTTTAAAACACTGACAGCCCTCTCAGGCCTTGCATAGGTGCAATTCTGTATCCCCTCTTATTATACCACATTATATTGCTATAACACATAACATAATATACACTTTATTTAATACATAACATATTTAACACATAACACTTTATGTGTATCAGGAGTAAAGTAACATAACGTAAAATAGTGAAAGAATTTATCTCTCCAAGTAAAGTATACAAACTCACAAAATTCGAACTCTTTACTTATAACATTGGTGCGAATAAGGAGATTTAAGTATTTACTTCGTGTCAAATTCACTAAAAGGTTTTTTAAGTACGTGTTATGTGCACATAATTTTTCATAATATTAAACTTATGTTTATACAGATTCTCATTGTTACGTATGACATTATTAAAACTTTGTTCAAAACAGGATAAAGACAGCAATATTCACCATTTTTGACAGTGACAATAAATGAATCGAAACGGTAACTTCTACTTAGAAGTTACCGTGGAAAATTATTAATGATCGAAACGGTAACTTCTACTTAGAAGTTACAGTTTCGAACATTAATAATTTTCCAATTAAGTAATTGGAAAATTATATAACAACAGAAATATCGACCGCCTTTTTGGGGGCTATAGTACATTTATTAAAAGAACGGGTGTGTGAAAAAAAAGTATTTACGAACGTAAGAAGTTATATTTATTTTTATCCTAGCAACAGAAAAATAACTATTCACACTCATCATTTCTCCCAAACGCGCCAAAAGAAGCATAACTTAAATAACAATTGAGAGGCCATTCCGCCAATATTTTGTTTTTTACGATTTCTAACGGATATTTTAAATTCGGAACGACCAGCATATTTCACGATGCAAGCGCTCCCAAGTGGGTACCGCGACGCGGGGCGGAGAGGTGCTTATGCGTCGCGTTTCATTTACTGTACGTCAACCGCACTCCACTAATATTTAACGTCGAACAAATCACCCGCTCACGAAAATAAACAGATTCCACACAAAAAACCTCATTCCCCGCAATTAAAAAAAGCCGCTCGTTATTTAGATTTCCATAAATACTCGACGCGTCTCTACCGTTTCTGAGATATATCTTCCTGGCGACTTTTTCTGTGCGCTCAACGTGCTACCGGAGAGTTCTCGAGAAGTGAACACTTTTCGATGAGATCTTTTGAGTTATCACGAATTATTAAATTTTGTAAAAGCAGGTTATACACTAGTACAATGTAATAGACATTTTTATATTGTTGAGTTTAATATCATAATCATCATCATACAGTTCATCATACAGTCACTACAATACAGTATCGATCTAAAAACCCAATTGCAAACAAATGCCTCGGGTGTGAATTAAAAAAAGAAAGAAAAAATATTTCTTCTTCATATTCGAATTTCCATTCGAAATTCAAAGCGCCAACGTTTGAAAATGGAACGTCGTCGCGTCGGAGTCGATTCGAGAACGACCGGCCGACCCCATCGGCCGCGCGCCTTACAACGGCACATTGTATTTTATTCGGTTCCCAAATCCACGCCACAGTTTGTGCCGACATAAATAATTGTGGAGACGTCGTTTCCGACAAATGCGCTCTTCGGGCAGTGCTAATGACATTTTGTTTTCGATAGATATAACACGACGCCCTCAGAAACGACGCCGATAGCGACGGAAACGGATTTGGTAATAAGCAATTAATTTCGTGCGATATGCTTATTATTTGTCTATGGACTGAATTATGGCTCATTTCGCTCTTTATATGCATTCCTTTGTCGACGTCCGCTCATTTGTTTCCAGCTGTTGTTTTCAACTTGAGATTATTTTATTATTTCATTGATTTATTCTGAATTTAAATGTAAACATTTTGGATTTTTGCAAACTATTAGTAAAACTTAGATGGATTTTACTTTTGAAAGACGCTACCAATGAAAAAGATATCATAGCATAGATTGTGATATAATATCAGAAATCCAAATCATACACAAACCTCTTAGGTACTCTCAGGTACTTGAGCATGCACAAATGAATTTGGGCAGACAAAATATTGAAGTATCAGATATCATTACAAACATTGTCAACCAATTCGCCACTATTCTAAGAATTTATTAGCTTAATCTACGTAACAAGCAACGAATAAAGGACGGATAGTTTTAATGATAATATTACAGTTGATTATGGCAAAAATTTGTTCAGATTGATTTTGAAGTATCGGTTGCGACCTAAAAGTTGTTTTATTAAATATGTAAACCAAAAACTCTGCCAAAAATGCCAGCTAATATAATTATAAAACAAGTCAGTATCTTAACTTTCAAACTGAATGATAAAAAGACCAATACAGTTTAAGTACTATTAATAATGTTTGTTATTCAAATGTCACAATTGATCGCTAATCTTACAAACAGCAGCATGTAAAACTGGTCCGTTCCTTGTTGCACCGTCGGAATGCTGCCCGTTACAATTAACATCTCAAAGAGATCAGTTGATACATAACCTTACGATTTACTCGACGTCGCGTGGCCGGAGCGTGTTTATTTATACATTTAATATATTCGTTACGACAAAAAAGAATAATAAAGGCGTGAATGCGTATTGAAGTGTCTGGATTGTGGTAACACTGACGAATACTCATCGAAATACGCTTGAGTTTCAAAATTAAAAAGACAAAACCGCGTAGTTTACGTTTTAAATAGTGTTATATACACAAGCGCTTATAGCATTATTAGTTATGCCTAGAATACAAAAAGTATTGAGTTTACTTGTTATCTTGTATAAAACAAAGAAACTGTAGATTATTTGAACTAACTTTTATTCAGCCTAATTATAATACGAAAACAGTTGAACACATTTCGCGCGAAGCAAACACCATTGTCTATTCACAAAATACATCGACATATTATATATGACCTCGCGGAGATAGCAAGACACGTAGCCGTATTCCACGTTAGCGTGTCCTAATGGAACTAAAAAAAAGGCAATGGAATCGGTTCTCAAGGACCTATCCGCCGATATTCGAGTGCGTCCACTTTCTACGCAACTGGTCTTCCCATTCAAACGCGGCCATAAATCGCAACGGGCATTCGCGGACTCGGCCATTACCCGCGAATTCTCACAATGCCGGCATTAATTATAAATTCCGGACGCGGGCTTATGATCTATCGCATTGTCCGGTCCGTCCACAGGTCATCGCTTGACCCGTGAGAACGGCCGCGCAAGGAAAAAAGAGCCCGCGCGCACAGAAGAAATAATGATATTTGGAATCGCGCGACCCTAAAATTTGAATATCCCCTTCAAAACACGAATGGGTCCGTTAAGAAAACACGCCATTGTGACACGGCGGGCCGGGCGCTTTGTGCGCTGATAATTTATTCTGTCGCATGTACGCGCGAGTGTTGCACAGCGTATTATTATTCCAACGCGCACCGGGCAGGTGTCGCCGGACACAAACAAAACTGACCTTCGGCGGTCGCAGCGCCGATTTTCGCGCGCCGTTTTGTCACATCCTTGCCCGTTCCATTTTTGAAACAGTTTTTGTTTTTAAATTGGAACTGTCGTTGCTTTTTTGAAGGTCGTTTTAGTTTTAAAATGGCTAATGAAGCAAATGTATACGACTGAACGACTTTCGATTCTTAATTACTATTAGTACGCTATTTCAGTTTATAGCGCATTTATGAAGCAATAATTGGAAATAAAGAAACCTTATAACATTTTGATTTAACGATGCAAAAGTGGAAACATTTTAATGCAACATTTATCAAATACTTTATTATCGACTCGATCTTTGGACGTTTTTAAAATAAATTAAATGCTGTTAGCATTTAATTTATTCTAAAAAGCGTTTACAACCCAAAATACCAAGTTATAAATCGATGAAAATAAATAACAAATGTCTGTATTTCTGAACACCATCTTAAGTATTCAATTGATATTAGTCTTGAAATTGTCTTTATATATTTAAATATTTTTTAGTATAAAAACTTATTTTATAAAACTAGACACAGTTAAATATATAAAGTTTGAGCCGAATAATATAAAAACAAAACTTTCCTTCAGCAGCCAGCAATATCGTAATGTTAAATATTCATGCCCCCTCATATTTTCCAATACGAAAGTAGATTTTTCCCCGAAAAAAATGGGAAATTCTGTTTATCGTTCACAAAGGGCGGTCATCAATCAACGGGCAGGATTACACGTCGGCCGATCGCCTCCCGATCCTCACTTTAATCATTATGCCCTTGGGGTGGGCAATGAAGAGATATTTTCAATATCAGCTCATCGTAAGTCAAGACTGGCCGGAAACAAAATCGATGCTACCGTGCTCGAAGAGAAAAACTTTAAGCGTAGTTTTTTTTTTAAATTCGGAACAGAGTAACATCGTAAATTAAAACATGTCCGTAGAATTTTTTTTTATTCAGTAATTGAAGTGTTATGTTTCTGCAGAATTTAAGTGTGTTCAAATAAGGTAAATTAAAATCCAAAGATCCGCAACATGTATCAAGAAAAAAGTGTGTATTAGTTTTTGCACATACGAGTACAAAGATTGATTTTGCGCCAGCAACCTTTGCGAGCGCACTCAGTGTTTCATGATAATGGGTCAAAATTTATTTTTATTTACAAAAGGATTGTGAATATTACATAATATTATGTATACTTAATAAGTATTTGTAATGTTTATCATCAATATCAAAAAAAAAATATGTCAAACAATTTTATTCACCCGGATTTTTCTTAGCATTCCGTCGATTGCCAGAAACTATTTGCACAAAAACTTCTATAAATAAATATTTCCATAAAGTATACATATTTAACCTCTACTATAAAGGGCCCACTTTTTTAAGGTTGGCAACGCATTGGCAACAATTAAGGTGTTGTAGTGTCCATGGGCGGCGGTAGTTATCACTTACCGTCAAGTGGACCGCCTGGTCGTTTGCCAACTTTTCACATAAAAAAACAACTGTACTTAAATAGTTGAAATCATTCACAATGTAAGTTACTGGACTGCACTACGAATTCCCTAGTCATTATTCATCAGCTCTTTATGCGAGTTTGTAGCTATGAATTCAGTGGGATGGTCCGAATAAATCCTTTAATATACTTTAAGATGTATCTGCGGATGCTGAGGATATATTAGGGAAGAAAAATCGCGCGATAAAACTTTACGAGGCGCGGTTAAAGGGTGGAAGGAAATCTGTCTAACGGGACTGCGTTTCCATTATCCAGACAGACACGACAAAACGAAGATTGGCCGCGAAATAAAATCGAGAATGATTTTATTTCGCAGAAACAAAATAAAAATATGCCGAAAGACGGTTAGAAGAATTACTGCACGTCCAGCATGGACGTCGTCTAATATATACAAATTAATAAAGCATCGCCTTCTGCTTTCTCCTGTCCCTATCCCACTTAGATCATGTCGCCTCAACATGTGAGTGACGTCATGGTTTTGCATAAGATTTTTTTACGGCTTGCCTGACGTAAACTCTCCTTGGGAATAAACACCCAGATCCGGAACAGTCATCGAAATCGGGAATCGAAACCATGACGCCAGGCGCCGAAGCAAGTATCTTATCAACTGCCTTGTATTCTTGTATTAACGGATGTTTTTGCTTTCAGTCCCGAGACTATTAAAGCTTCATCTGACGCAGAACCGGTGGGCTAGCCAGAACCCACGGGTTTGGGCCCTCCGCTGTGGGTAGGGCCGCGCATGTGCTCATGCGTGCGTTTAACTACGACATGTCATCTAAGGGCCATCGAAGTTGCGGTGCGGACCAAGACCCCGATGGCCGTCGACTGTGTTTTTAGCTAATCGGTGGCTGCGGGCGGTGAGAACCGCCCTGGAACGCGGGTGTACCTTGTGTACGCGTTGTGTTGGTCTCGCCGTGCTCGGAGGCGAGTGCGAACTATTGTGTTTGTTGGTACACTAGCTGTGGGTGTAGTGTTATCCGGCGGGACCCCCGGCGGTGGGTCCGGCGTATCTAAGTCCCCTTCCTCGACCGGGTCGATGAGGACGTTTCGCGGGCGACGCTTGTTGACGTTCGCGTTTGTGTCGGGTTGGTAATTTACTGCGCTTACCACCAGAGGGTTGGGATGATGTTCGGCTCTATCGAAGAACCGTTTTGTCAGATCTTTGAAAATTCGCGAATCGTCGGGAGTCTGTAATCGCTGTGCAGATCGACGTTGCGTTGATACCACTGTGCACCGGTTGCACGGCGGATGAACTTATTTTGTACTATTTGCAGCTTGTACAAGCGAGTAGGGTGCGTGTGGGCGAAGATCATGCATGCGTAGGACATAATAGGTCGTACGCAGGTCTTATATAATAATAATTTGTGCCTTAAGGGCATTTTACTTTTAGCGTAGTTAAATTGTGTAGCCGGCCGGAGACGAACGCGGCTCTATTACGAACGTTATTAATGTGCGTAGTAAATGACATACGCGAGTCGAAAGTGACTCCTAAGTATTTGACGTTTTTCTCCCAGGGGAGCGGTTGGCCATAAAGGGATATTTGTCCCAACTTTCTGCATTGGCGAGGGCCATTATAAAGATGTGACGGGTAAGTACTTCGTGTGAAGTGAATCGCCACACTTTTTTCGGGATTTATTTCTATTCTCCATTTGCGGAACCAATCGCCGAGGCGGTCGGCGGCGCTTTGGAGTCGAGTGGTTAGTATTCTAAGGTTGCGGTCTGAATAAAAGAGCGCGGTGTCATCCGCGAAAAGCGCGAGATTGACGTGGGGGTCTTTGGGTATGTCGCTCGTGTAGAGCGTAAAGAGCAAAGGTGAGAGGCAGGAGCCTTGTGGTACGCCGGCCGTGAGGCGGCGGCTTGTGGAGAGGGTGCCCTCGACTCGATATCGAATGGAGCGATTCAACAAAAAGGCCCGGATGGTGTGTACGAGCCTATCTGGCACTTTGAGTGTGTACAGCTTGTAAAGCAAGCCGTTGTGCCAGACCTTGTCGAATGCCTTTGCGACATCGAAGAAAAGAGCCCCTGTACTGATATGTTTCAGGTGGTTTAGGCCTTTTAGGATGTGCTCCGTTAGGCGGTATAACTGGTCGGGACAAGAGTGTCTAGCTCGAAAGCCGAATTGTTCCGTGGGCAGAAGGCCGTTGGAAAATACGTGCTCTTTGAGCCTTTTTAATAAGAGCCGCTCGTAGAGCTTCCCCAGGCAACTGAGGAGGCTGATGGGACGATAGCTAGGGGGCTGGTTGGCTGGTTTATTCGGCTTGCGAATGCCGATAACCGTGGCTTGTTTCCAGTCGTCCGGAAAGGAGCAACTGGAGAGTAGTGTTGAAAATGGTCGCCAGTAAACAGATAAGCGGCCCAGGGAGAGCTTTGAGAATTTTGTTACTGATCTTATCTGGGCCCAGGGCGGATTTCGGTTTTAAATTTTTAATAATATCTTGCACCTCTTCGGGGGTCACTGAACTTAAAGGATCGCCTTCCGGTGGAAGCGCAGCCCTAGTCTCGATTACACGGTCCACCTCCGTTAGGTGGACTGTATCGGTGTGTTCGCGCGATGGCGTACATTGCTGCTCTAGGTTGTCCGCAAGGCATTCGGCTTTTTCGGAGTCATCTAGGGCTACTGAAGCGCTGTTAGGTCTAATTAATGGCGGTAGAGATTCGCGGGGGTCTGCTTTTAGACTGCGGGCCAACCGCCAGTAGGCGGTGTGCGATGGCTCGATGTCCTCTAGGAGAGTGTCCCACGTTGTATGTCGGTGTTCCAATACACGATCTTTGACTTCTAGCTGAAGGCGTCGAAGTAGGGTTCGGTTCGATTCCGATCGGTATCGGTCGAAGGCGCGTTTGGCTGCATTTTTCTGTCTAATTAACAGTCTTAGGTCGGGCGGAAAGTTAAACCGTCAGTCGCCCGACAATTTCACCGTCCGTTCCGAGTCTGTGACTGCGGAAGTAATGGTTTCTCGGAGACATGCTATCGCTCGATTTGCGTCATCGAACGTAGCTATCGTCTCGGGTAGTTCGATTAAGTCCTGGGGGTCCAAGGCCTTGAGTTTGACCTCAAGACGATGCTAGTCCACTACGGATTTGGTCGGAGAGACCGCGCCGGCGTTCTGGCCCAGTTTACACAGGACGGGCCTGTGATCTGAATCTAGTTCGTGGATTGTCTCTATCGACTCGATGTCGAGCGAGACCTCCTTGAATAACATGATATCTAGGATACTCGGTGTCGCATGTTTGTAGTTGTCCACCGTAGGATACCTAGTGGGAGTCGCGGGAGCGACTATGCTAAAGTTTAAATTATTGGATAAGCTAAAGAGATGCTTTCCGTTGTTATTTGGGATGCTGTGGATGTCCCATGAATCGTGTTTGCAGTTTAGATCTCCTGCAATTATCACGGAGGGGCCTAAGTTGAGTAGCGTAACTAGGTCGCTTTGTAATAAGGGTTTGTTCCCCGAGAGGTAGGCTGAGACTAGTACAAGCGGCCTGTGGCCGGTGAGCGCTAACCTACACGCGGATGCCGCTATTTGACTTAGCTCTAGAATGTCGAGCGGGCAACAGTGCAAGGACCGTTTATAATAAATTAGTGTGCCTCCCAGACGGTTTGCTAACCGGTCGTGGCGGACAATATGTAATTTGCGATTCTGGGATCGCGTACACTAGGTTTCAAGAATGTCTCTTGCACTAGAAAAATATCTACGTTATAATCACGAAGGAATTCCGCGATTTCGTCCCTTTGACCCTTTATGCCGTTTGCGTTGAAATACGAAACAACCAGAGCCCGAGGTTTTGTTCTACCTGCGGTTGTACTTCCCATTAAGGTGTTTTTATGGTTCTAATTAACGACGCGGCGGAGCGCGGTTTTATTGCGCGGACTATTGTCTTTTACGGTTGGCTCGTAAAAGCCCAAAGGGCTTCCACAAGCGATTTATGTTGGCTAATTGCCCTAAGACGCTCGTGGCCAGATGTGGCGGCCGCTATTTTAGCGGACAATACGGCGAGTTCCTGCCTAGATCTAATAAGCTGCAAATATTAGCGATTTGCGCGAATGGGTCGTCCTTGTTTTCAGCGAAAACTGACGGCATTGGCTGCACCTGCGACCGCGGCGCCGTTTGAGAGGCGGGCAGCTGTTGTGCGATCGGTCTTGAGGCGACCGGGATTACCGGCGCGGTTACCAGCGCGGCCACCTGGGGTTTCGTCCAGGCGTTTGTGACGGGTACGGGCGCGGGTATAAATCTAACGGGTGCGGGTTTGGGCAACGTGGATTTCGCGGGAGATTTCCTCGCGGGAGTTTTCGGGGCCTTAGCGCAGCCTCTGTAGCTAGCCGGGTGGCCGGTGGCGTTACAGTTTACGCAGTCCGGTGGATCTGCGCAATCTTTCGGCCGCGTGCACTCGGTAGTGCCGTGGTCACCGGTGCATTTGACGCACCTTGGGTGAGCGAAGCAGTTATTGGCCGTGTGGCCAAAATGCTGACAGTTGTGGCACTGTGCCACAACACCTGACTTACGCGGGGGCTCGATGACTAAGTCACTGAGCCCACAGACCCTCTTCAGGTTGAAGATGGCCTTACCTTCCGGGGTAGGGTCAAGTTCAACCATCACCATGTCCATAGGGACACGGGTTCTGGGGTGTCTGAGGCGTCGGACGGCATGCACAGGGTATCCCTGAGTGCGGATGTCGGTTTTTGCCTTGTCGACATCCGACTCTTTGGGGACGCCCTTGATAACTACCCGAAGCTTGCGTTCTTCGGGCAACGAGTAGGTGTGAAAACCTATCTTATTTTTGCGCAAGTATTTCGTTACGCGGCGGAAATCGTCCGTTGTGTCAAGGTATACGCGGATACCCATTTGTGTATTTTTTGACCGGGGGTCGCGGATATTGTGGCGTTCAAACCACGAACACATTTGGTGCCACTTAGCCTTCTCCTGAATGATGATGGGTGGAGGAGGCTTTATTTTTCGCTCGGAGGCGAATTGGGGCATCGGATTAGCCGCCGCGGCCGCCTTTTTAGCGGGCGTCGCGGTTGGACGGATCGTTGAGGCGGCCTCGCATTCGTGGTCGCTGTCGGTAGCGGGGCGTTTCTTGCCCTTTTTTCGCGATTTAACGACGGTGAAGCCGTCGGCGTTAGCGTTTTCAGCGGGGGTCGTTTCGACCTCCATGTCCGATCCACCGTCCGATTGTGAGTCGGGTACGACGGAGCGAAAAGAGGTCGGGTTTGGTTGCACGGAAGGTGCTACGGGCGGGTTCGCGTTAGCGGATGCCGACGCGACGGTGGCTTCTAAGGTCGCGGAGGGCGGCGGGGTAACGGACGCAGACGGCGCGGGCAATGGCGGCGGCGCGAGTTCAGCTACTTGCCTATGCTCGGCTGCATAGGCAAGATAACGTTCCCACATAGCGGGGCATTCTCTGCGTACGAACTCCTCGAAAAGGGAGCCCATCGCGACGTAAGGGCCTTTGGGGCTTGTAGCCCCGCCGGCGTGTGTGAGCAAAATAAGCCTCCCCACCTTGCGGCAGGGAGGAGTGTGCCTAAAAATAACAGCTAATTTGCCTGCGCTTTAGATTTAAATTGCAACCGAGGTTGCGAGTGGCGTCTAATTCGGGTGGCATGTGCCCTCCGTCTTAGAGAGACGTCCGTTCCGTACGAGAGCACGAAGCGGAATGCCTCTTATCAACTGCGCAAACTGCACCTTCGATGAGTAACAAAACAACCGCCATCGATTTTTAAAAATCGAACGTCGTGTATAAGCAAATCCGGTGTCGTGGTTCAATGGGAACGGGTCAAAAATCCGATCCGTATAGGGCTAGTTATCCCTTTAAGCCGGCGTCCGTTGCCAAAATATGGCGTATTCACGCCCTAGGATTTACGCGACCTGGCCCAATAGCGTCCTTTATCGCGCTCCTTTATTCCCGACATTTACATAACAGATAAGGCAAACAATGTAAAAAGTAAACGGGCAAGACCACTCTTTCTTAAACAATGACAGTGTATGGACGTTAGTATGGGTTTACTTTTCTGCACACAAAGAAAAAGAGACAGAAAAATGATTACAATGTTAATTAAAATAGGAATAGGTATAAGGGGGTTAATAATTAAAGCAATTTCTTCCCGGCAGCCTTTGCATGGACAAAGGGCATTTAAAAGGCGCAGTATTTTGTAAGGATCTTTCTATTTCTGGTTACTTGTTGCACTTCTGCGTTTCGTTCGTTCATTGAAGCGCGATTTCATCAGCAGTCAATTAATGTCCGTTTGGGAAAAAGCTCCCAACGACATCTGTAATAAAGGACTTGTAGATATCTTTAAGTAGGCAATTTCTGCCCGTTACTTCACTGACCAGATAAAACGTTAATACTCCGTACGTATCTTCTTTAATGCCATAGTACTTCCCTGGACGAGCATTCGTTCAATTGACTCACCTTCTCAATGACCATTAAATGATACTTCTAGTTGGCGTTGGTCTCCTCTGATGCCGGACTAACTGCTGCCCCGCGGAGGGCTGCTGGAGAGGCCGTGTTCATTGCACCGACACAGCACCATTCGGCTTGACCGGGTGTCCCTAACACCCGGGGAGAGGAGGCCTGAGAAGGCCACAGTCTCGCCGGAGTTCGCGGAAGATTGCGTTTTCGTGTTCTCATGTTCCCGGCAAAGCGACAGCGCAGGTGCAACGTGGGTTGGTCTTCTCTGATGCCCTGGTATTCCCCAGAACAGTTGGCCGATTTGTGCTACAGTAGAATTTGCTGCGTTACTCTAGACCAGTATAATACTTCACTTACAGAACTGGAACAAGAATTTAGACTTGACTACGATAAACTGTTAAATTAATTACTTTTGTACAGTAAAAAGTAACTTTGTCTTTTTTATGTGAAATGTTGTCCAGCGAGCGTTCACGGTTCACCTTCTGTTAAGTGATAACTGTCAATGGACATCGACAATACTTCATGGAATACCCCGGTTACCTCATCAGATAAAACGCGAAAGTATTATACTTCCACATCAAGCTGGTCTTCTGTTTCGTCTGTATGCTGTCTATTTTAAAGTGTAACCATTACTTGTTGATTTTCTTAGTCACTAGTTTTGTCAGCAGTCATTGATTTAATCTTCTGTTGGCAACACTAAAGGAAGGGTCATTCTATTTAGTCAATAAGATGTATACGCGACAGTGCTGCCCAAACAGTAACAAAGATTAAATCATTAGAGTTGTGATTCTTTAGTCTAAAATTGAAAATAAGTAATTATATCAGTGTTATTGTTGTACAAAGTTAAACTACGGTGATTTGATAAAAGTGTTTTTATTTCTACCTTCTTAGCTCGATAAAACAAAGTAAAGCTTCTTTCAACGTCTGTCCACTTTATTCGTCTATTTCCACCGCCCACTATGTGAGAGTTAATGCAATAACCAATGTTGCTACGCAATAAATCTCTAAAATGGAAGCTGCTACAGGAAGCATTAATGGCGAATCGGCGGATTGCATCTATTTCCCGTGTCCCGGGGCGCAGGAGACGCGGCCGTGTACACAATCTGGCTGAAACTATCTGCCTGGCCGCTGCGGAGGGAACTTTTCATATTCAAGATATTTTATTTGTTGCTAGAACCAATTGAATTATGTTAGGTATCTAACCAAGCTGACTATTTATAATAAGGCGTCGTATAAACATCAGTTTCCAATGAATTTTCGCGTGTTAATTTTGAAAACACAGATGGACACCGATTTTATTATTGGTTTAGATATCAACTGCGAAATGCTCTATTGCCAACAAAGGAGCGGTCTCCATCCTTTTCGGTAACGCAAGTCGAGCGGGCACGCGAGTTTACAACGCAATTTTATTTATAGCGGAATTATACGGTGGCCGTGAGAAGCGCGCTCTTCGCGAGGGGACAATGCATAAGACGGTCAAGTACGGGGACCCGCGGTTGGGTCCGAAATACGATCAAAGAAAGAGAGGAAGGAAGATAATATATTTATTTACAGAGAAAAAGGATGCACAAAACAACAAAAAAAATAAATTTTAACAAGAACAATATTATAGTATTACATGCTACGGTGAAAACAAAGCAATAAACGATTACATTTTAAAACTGTGTATAATATTTAAAAAAAAACTAAAGAATAAAATAAATTTTAAAATGAATTTAATAATTGCATTGAATTAGGTCAGCAGTTCGGCATTATGCCGGCATATTGCGCGGAAAGTTAAAAGCACAAAACAGCGCTGATTTTGAGTACTAAGTTGACTTGTCCGTGTCGTGACAGATATTTTCGCTCTCAGTCTATAACTGAGATACACATATTTGCCGAGGCTGCCCTCGCAGAATTTCTGTAACGTTTGTAGACGTGCACCTAAACCTTCCACTTCTGTGTGGGGGCTGCAACGAAAACTTGGATAGATATATTTATTGGGATAAATGGATCCTTATTTATTTTTTATTTATTTAAACTTTTACACAAAAGTTATACTTTGTGTATAGGCGGACTGAATGCATAAGGCATTCTCTCCGAGTCAACCTATGAGCGATGCAGAGACAGAAGAGGCAAGTGTAAAAAGTTTGAATCAACTATTATGTAACATATTCATACATAGTTAAATTTAAAACATGTTCATCAACATACATTACGTATATACAAAAATATTATATTACACTATACTATGATTCAAAATAGAATACATAAAAATATAATATTCATAAATACTTAAATAAATAATATACAATACCAATAACTACTGATGGTTTTATTCTGCCAACAACATTATAACTTGTACGATGTAGATTGGCGAATTTATTAAAAGGTTTATTAAAAGGTGTGTATGTATTTTCATTACTGACTACAGTTTTATCGATCCGATCCCGCATCGGAAGAGAAAGTTTAAAAAGACATCGAAATTTCACCGGGATCAAAGAACTTGGGGTGGCAAACTCACTGTGAAATTTAACGTCCTATGAATTTAACGCGAGACGGGGTCTCTAGTGAGATTCGAATGCACTTAATAAAATAGGCAGTTCTATCTCTATATCTGTAGAGACTTCTTTAATATAATATTATTGACTTTGCCGTAATTAAACTTCCCTTTAATCAGCCAGCTTAAAGCATGACAAACACAAACATTAACCTAATTATTATCGAAGATTCACTCAAATTACAATGCGGTAAATAAAAATGTCATCGATTTAAATATTTTTTTTTCAAGACGGTAGTTTAATACATTCCGCAAAAAGTAATACTGCTAAATTGAAAATATTGCTCACTCTATGGACTTCAAACACAATTCAATCTCTTTTCAATTCGTCCGATTTAAATTAACGGTCATTTTACAGATCAGTAAACAAAACAATATGTCATGACATCTTGGCAGAAGATTAATGACTTCTTACGAGTTTTACGACTTTGTTTTTTATTTAGACGATTGATGACTTAGTTAACCGGGAATCACATAATGTAAGTGATAGCCAATATAATATATATACAGCGTGTCGTTATCATCGCGACAATAAATGAAGACACGTCTAACGCTACTTGCCAATAATCATAAAAAATATTAAAGTTAAACAAAGTCCATAATTTAAAAAAAAAATATTTTTCAAACAAACTAATTAAGTAAAAAAGAAACAAAATTTGTAACACCTATACAACTCGTGCCACAGCGTCGTATTACAAGCCTCTCCTTCTAATAGTATGTTTTGTCTCTTTTAAATTCATTCAACCCATTCATATGCTTTGTGAACTTTACAAATGAACTTTACATTACGCTTTTATAGGTAAGGATGTTCTAAAATTGTTTGTTTTGGAAAATTTAATAACTCTGTAAATATTGATGTTTAAAGAATTTAAATGTTTAATACAACTTTAAAAAGTTATCCCCTATATGTGTGTTCATTTATTGTCGCGATGGTAACGACACGCTGTATAACAGAAAAGGCTATTTCGTGTTCGCCGCAACAGGGAAATGTTTGACCGGGAGTACGGAGGAGTTTCGTCTTGGGTCGCTCTGTAAATATTAATCTCACAAATTTTTGTCAACAACCGCCCCCGCACTGCCCTTTGATGGATAGGGGTACGATATTGACGTAATATTTGCACCGAAATATCTCATCCCGCTGGCGATTACAGGCCTTTATGGTAAGCGGCTCGAATAAAGCAGCCAAAAAGAGCAGGGGAGTATCGCGAGTAAAAAGATTAGATTATCTTTACGAGCATATTCCGTAATCTCTACCGGGCGGCTTCTGGTCATCTCAGTCTTGGACAAAATTATAAAAAGTTATAGGAATTGAACTCGATTACGATGTGGAATGCTACTGTTTACTTTAATAAAGCCAACAGCTTATATCGAATGGGTAGACTCGACCAGAGAAGTACCATGGCTTCACAGAAGGCGTGCAGGATGCGTTTCGTCAGCTGAGAGGAGTAACTGGGCTCCAATGTGGTTACAGATGTCCGTCGGTAGTGGTTATCAGTTGGCATCAGATACCACGTACTCTCATAAAATAAAGCTACCATATATGTGTGTCCCACTGCTGGCCAAAACCATCTACAGATTGTATTAGGGCATAGAACAATGCGCAACCCCACTTTTGATTGGTGGACTTCACATATCTTCAAAATATTTTTTTTGTTTTTATTTCGAAAATGTGCAGGTGCAAAATATCATGAGGAATCACGATGTTTTCCGTCGCCCCTGAGCACGTGATAGGTCAACACTTAAAATTAACAATTTCGTCGATGCCGGCACCGGAATTTAAACTGTAGTTGTGTTAAAACATGTAGAAACAGTACGAAAAGATTGTCGCCGCTGTGGGAAAAAAAAAAAAAAAAAAAAACACGTCTTCAGCATTCGCGGCCTGAATCATTCCGCGAATGCTAATGACCGCCGCCCATGGACATTTGCAACACCCGTAGGGTTTTAAATGCGTTGCCACCTTTAAATAAAGCGGGGCCCGGCTACCTCACTCACCAGACGAAACGCAGAAGTGTAAACTTCACAAACAACACACTTTCGCGTTTCGTCTGGTGAGTGAGGTAGCCGGAGCCCAATTTTCAAAAGGTTGTCAACGCATCTATAACCCTCGGGTGTGGCAGATGTCCATGGGCGGCGGTATTCACTTAACATCAGGTGAACCGTCTGCTCGTTTAACAGCTTTTCGCATTAAAAAAAAAACTTTATTAAAAGACAACGTGGCAACGCAACTGCAACCCAACCCAATTTAGATGTCCAGGGGCGGTGGTAATCACTTAAAATCAGTGAACCGCCAGCTCGCTTGGCACCTTCCCACACAAAAAAACTATTATAAAAACATTGGTAACTTACTGTTCAATATATTTTTTATTTTAGTCATCTTCCAATCTTCCATCTTTTGAAAATGGCGATATTTAGATCGTTCTATTCGGCCGAGTTATATTTTTTTGACCGCCATAAATATTTAATCTGTAAAAAAAAGTTTGAATGGACACAAAGAATGTTTTCTCAGCCACTCACTGCGAGTGTTGTACAAATTTGCTCGTTTCTTTTTTATGTAACAGAAAAAAATTGTTACGACTGACCACTAACAAGCTCTATTTTAAAAAGGGAACGAAAAAAAATGTCTCACGCCCTTGGAATTAACGGTTTGTAAAAGCATGTAAGGAAATTAAATGGAATGAACTACAATTTCTGTTTCTTTTTTTTTTCTGTTTAAACGTACGAACGAACAAATACTTTTAGCTTTTTATGATGCTTCCTCGGTGATGAATCATTTGTAAGATATTTGGAGTCTATGTTTCTTGGGGCTCTATGTCCAATGACACCTTACAAGCCCTTAAGACTATAAATTAAAACATCATTCAATAAAGACGAAGACAAGGAAGAAACTATAAAAAAGTAACATTTTTGGGGAGTTTTTCTAGTATTTCAAGAAATACATTATAGAACTCACTATAGCCAATAGCCTGAGACACTGATTTGTATAGAAGTGGTTGGGAAGTAAGTCCAAACGAGCACTGCCACCTAGAAGATCTATTGCGGTCAAAGATATAAGAAGAGGTGATAAGAATATTATTAAATTGTTTCGAATCAAAGAGAAGGAATGAATAAAGAAAGAAGAAGAAGAAATTGTTTCAAAAACTTCAAATAAAATAAATCTCTTCAATTTTAAACATAATTCATTTATTTTCTTTTAATTTAAACAACAAATTCTTTTACATTCGAGAATGTTCGCACGTTGACCTATCCCTATCTGGGTTTGTTAAGAATATAATATTCTGATAAATCATGCCATTTTGAACATTAAACGCGCTTTGAAATTTCGGCGGTATTTCCAGAAAGAGAACACAAAGGTGTCGGCTCGAGCTCCTTGGCAGAACGGTTATAATTGCCTGTGCCCCTGCCGGTTGTGTTGTACGAACTGGGGTGGTCAAGTAAAAAAAAATCGTCGCGTTGCTATTCAAAACATATGTCATTTTCTGTATCGACTCTCCCATTGTGGACAGGCCGGACGGATTCCCTTATTAGTTATACCGTGAACTCGCGGACAGTTCCCATGACGACTGGATTTATTGTATTTTTATAAAATTTTGTCCCTCTCCCTTCTATCTTTCCTTCTTTTTGCATATAAATGTCAGCGAGATTTCTGGACGGCGCGACGGTCCATTGTAACGTTCGCGGAAGCGAAACGGATTAGTTCCGTCAACGTCGAATTGTGTTCGGGGGAAAAAAATCACATCTCTCAATTTGATTTGCGTGTCACCTTTTTCCTTTTAACAAACTGCCTTATCCTTGAAGGTCCTAGCTGCTGAGCTTTCGGCTGTACCCAGAGTTGTAAATTAGGGACAATTAGTGCAGAACCTTACTTACACGCTACTAAACGCTTACTAGCAATTTGGTTGAATTATGTGTTGTATTATGTTTCTCTAATTATATACAAGTTTACTTTTTGTTTTATGCTATACTGCTACTCTGAATAGTTTTAGCGTCTCCATTGCAATGTTAGCTATTTTTTTTTTATATTTAAATATTTTTGTGCCTTTATTTTACTGCGTTCACTTTAGTAATCTTAATGTTATAATCATAACACGCATAAATCAGTACCATGTTTACCTAAAACATGAACGTCCACGTAGCTTTAAAGAATTTAAAATATTTTGTAAGAAAGTCTGCAGTTACAGAACTTAATAAATAAAAAAAATATGGGCTTATTTAACTTATACATTCCGTAGTCCTAAAAGGAAATTTGTAAATGAAAGAATTTAATTGAAGTAACAATTTAATAGCAGTTTATTGATGTTTGTGTCTCAGTTTTTTTTTACACAAAAAGGGAATTGTCATATTATATATTAGCATGTGGAGGGTGGTTGAGAAAATAATTATTAAAACAGTCTTAATGAAGCGCTCGTCTTTGACTCACGTTCCCTGTGCCCCTACAACACACATAACAAACACCTGTCCAATCTTGGTTTCTTTAAGCCAAGGCGTTTGGCTTATATTATTGTATTTTTAATATAAAGACGATATTGAGATCATCCGATCATACGAAGAGACCCATTAGCAAATACTTTCGATCATTAAAAACCAACTCTATGAAATACAAAAGGTTGTTTTAACACAAAAGCCGCAGAATAATACGAGGGGGATCTCTATGGATGTTATGAGACCAGCAGATGGGGTATACTGATTACAGTCGGCAACAAAAGTCTAGATGCTACTGATAACCCGGCAGTCGATGCAATGGCGTTACACTATAGCTCTCTCAGGGTTGTACACAAGCCATTTAGAATAAAACAAATGTATGGGTATTTCAACTTTCCTTTAAATCTGCCCTGTTATGTGTGACATACACACTACAGTTTATTTGTTACTAGCTGATCCGGCAAACGTTGTTTTGTGGAATTTCGTAAAATTCTTAGCTGATATCTACTCGGCGAAAGGAATATTCCTAACAAATTTCAAGTATCTACGCCTTATGGTCCCAGAGATATCGTGATGAGTCAATTGTCGGTGGAAATCTCTTATATATATATATATATATATATATATATACATATATATATATATGTATATATAATTATATAGATAATGATTTGTTTATTGATATTCTTGAAAATTAATACTTCCAATTCTGTAGGACATAGTTCGTAGACAGTGGATCTTTTTTCTTAATAAAATTTTATTGAGATTTTTATCTCGGACGTCTAAAATGCAATGTTAGCTAAAATGTTTAAGACAAGATAAGGGCCAATAAATCGTAGAAAATTTATATATATTATTTTTAAATAGAATGATATTTATAACTGTTTAAATAAATTTTATTAATTTGCATGACAAAAAATATATTGTAAAATATTTGGCTGCATCATTAAATATGGGACATTTTCACAGCCCTATTTCATTCTATTGGGTCACCGAAATGCAACGCGTCACCCAAAACGCCGAGCCGATCACAGATAAGGCATTAATTTGGCTCAAGTATCCTATACTGCGTCAAAATTACGCCCGCAAGCTCTGCAGTTGCGCATAACTCTAATGTATTGTAACGCAACGCAATAAAACTCCGAATCGCGTAAATATCTGTTTCTTGATTGTAATTTATAAGAGATATTGGCCGTTGAAGAAATTGATATGGAGCGGTATTGTGGGTGATCACAATGGAGCTGTTTTCGCGGTATTGTAACGCCGTAATGAATATGTTTCCTTGATTAGTCCGCTTAATAGTCCATACCCTCGGGACTCTGCAATGATTGATGGGCTCCTGGACTAACTCGACGTTTCCCCCCGCCTCGAGATGTTTTTTAATTGGCACGTTTCTTGTAGTTTCTAACCGGCTAGTATTCAACTGACATTAAATTATATTAATTATTTTCCTAACCTCTCATTTAAAATGTATACAACACATAATGAAATCCAGTTTTCGCAATTTAATTTTAACGCTTAGTTAGTATCTGCACATGTGATGACAATTAGAAATTTGCTTTTTTTTAAAGTGAAAAGCTGTCAAGCGAGCAGGCGGTTCACTGATGTTAATTGAATACCACCGTCCATGGTCATCTACAACACCCGATGGATTGCTGATCGTTGACGACCTTTAGAAAAGTGGGCCCCGGTTACCTCACTCGCCAGACGAAACGCGAAAGTTTAATACTTCCACTTCACGCCGGTCTTCCGTGAGCATGCCCATTCGTGCAACAGCAAAAACCGTGGCCCTACCATGGATAAAACTGTCGCATTTTTTTCGCTTCCACCAGGATTCGAACTTGCCACTTCCGGATTACGCGTTTGTTCCTTTTCAAAGGCGACATCTACGTCTTTCAAATATTCATGGTAAAAATTTAATTTTAGAAAGAGTGTGAATGTCTACAAATGCAATAAAAACGAAAGTAGGCAAGACGCCGATTTTCGCGCGGTGACGACGTCGACCGCTTTAGCTTAGTGGCTATTTTTCGGATTTATTGTGTGACGTTTCGATTACTTTGCACCACTGTTCATTCACTCATCATTATTTATTCATTCATTCGTTCATTCCATTTTTGTGGTATCCTACTATTCATATACGCCGTCAGCGAATGCCTAATACGATAGAGGTTATTTTCTCTGGAAAAGAATGGTATATCATAAGTTTGGGCATTTGATATGCTGTCAGTGAGGTGTTTAAATCCTGAATATGAAATAAGTTTGGCTTAATTTAACCCTGTCTTCCTTCCTGCTTTGTCTTAAGGACGTAGCGATATTGTCAAAAGCCTAACCAAACCAGATGCCGTTGTGTACAATATACTGTACTGTACAGTTTGTACCTTTTATTTTGCGACGATTGTAAATAGCCCATATTATTAAGTAATTGTTAGCACTGTTGGTTTTCATTCATGCGTATTACATTCAATTACACTATTTGTGCAAAGCCTATTATTTAAGTGAAACGATTTCTTTGTTCAAAGGTCATTATAGCACTCCGTTCTCTTGGCGAATAGACAAACATTATACTGCAACACTAGCTCAAGTCCGCGACTTAACTATATCTATCCCGTAGTATATTTTTATGGTGGTAGGGCCACGCAGCAGCCTCGGCTGTTGCACGAATGGGCAGGCCCGTCCGGGTAAGTACCACGACCACACAGAAGACCGGCGTAAAGTGGAAGTAATAAATACTTTCGTGTTTCGTCTGGTAAGTGAGGTAGCAGTAGTAGTGTAGCAGATGTCCATGGGCGGCGGTATTCACTTAGCATCAGGTGAACCGTCTGCTCGAAAACGAGCAGAGGGTTCTCAAAAAAAAAATGATCTTTCATAAAAAAAAAAATATGATGATATCTTCTGCAGGTTATCAAAATTGAAAGTACGCGGAAATTTAACCTATGAATTTCACTGAAATGGGTTTAGCTGTTTCTACGCCTTTTGCATTATTTACTGTATTGATAAATGAAATAACTTTTGGCTTATATTTTGTGATCACAGACGGACACTTAAATTTTATTACTGATATAGAACCGGATAGATTGCATCTCGTTGAAATGGACGCGTCGCAGATACGATTAAGCGCGGGCAATGCGCGTGCGCAGACTATTAGCGTCGCAATTATATCGGCGAGGTCAGCGCTGATTGCGGTGTCGCTAAATACGTGTTATTGCGGCCCATTACAGGGTCACAAGTCCGAGCTCGACTTCCAATCGAAACTCGACAATGTCGAATGTTATTTTTAGTTTAGTTGGGCCGCACAGCATCATTGTTACCCGATTACCGAATCTTAACAAGGTAGACAGATTAGTAGTGCTAACAAAAATTTTGCCAAAGCCGAAGTCCACGAAAGCGCGCTGTCGCCGTAATCCAGTAATGGACTTAAAGGTGTCAATTAAGTTTATAGTAATCAATTGTACATTTACTGACGCATCCGGTTCGAACCAACAACGCCGAAAGTTTTTTACATTTATCTACTTTCACATTTTAATATGGATACTCGGGGTTCTCTGCCTGTATCGTTACGGGTTAACATACAGTAAAGTAAAGTAAAGTAACAGCCAATACATGTCCCACAGCTGGGCAAAGGCCTCCTCTATACAGAGGGTATCAGGGCATAGTCCACCACGCGGATTGGCGGACTTCACGTATTTTCGAAATATATATTTTTTTGTTATTATTTCGAAAATATGCAGGTTTCCTCACGATGTTTTCCTTCACCGCGGAGCACGTGATAAGTCGCGTCTGAGCACGTCTGAGCTATCACGGCTCTACAGTACTACTCACATACAGTAAAGATAGATAATAGAAATGGATTTAGCGAGGGGTGATTTTCGCTCCGAGCTCGAAAACGCCAGCATAGACCGCGTCAAACTGAGCCTGTTCCAAGAATGCAGGAGACGGTTCGCGCAAAGAAACCGGATTCCGTGTAAGCCGCGAACGCAAGGCGGAGCGTCTCGACAAATTTACGACGGTTTTTCTGCCCACGGCCCGTTTTTTCCCAACTCCCAACGACCCGAGCTTTTTTGCTGAACGCGAAGTCACTAACTTCGGCCGATTTAAAGCGTCATCGGACACCCGAGACTGGCCCGGTTGAGGTTTTGAATGGAATTTTGCACAACCATATGTTTCGCTCTGACATTTGATCGTGGATCACCTCTATGACCGCTCAAATTTTATATAAAAAGAGGTTTACATTCTACGTTACAATTTTGAAATTCAAAAAGCCTGCCAGCTATATCAGACCAAAGAGGTTCGTTAATAAGTAAAATAAAACCTTGAAACAACATTCAAAAGCAAGTGGAGTGTTCATTTCGTACAACTTAGTGCGAATAATTGAGTCAGCTATAACAATTAGGTACAATCGTTATACGCAAACATGATAACAATCGAGGACACAAGATAATACTCGTCTTCGATATAGACAGCTCTATAATTGCCATAACATTGTTTACATTTAATTCGATAACGCAGATTTATAAATAAATCCATTGCAGTTAATTAATCATCAAGCCAATCATTACAGTCATGCAAATACAGTATTAACTATTAATAATGGATTCATGGATTTCTCTATTTCAGATAGAATAACGAAACTTAATTCTACAAAACCTCACATTAAAATATTTAGCACAAATTAATATTAAAAAAATACCAAATAATATATGAAAGGTAAATGGTATGCGATGTCCCGGATGGACAAACTTAAAAGTTGTAGATAGTGTTTAAATTCGCAACCGGGATGAGTATTTGTATTACAGTAGCTATTTACATGTCCTTGGTTAATTTGAGTTTGTAAAACACGTGAACAACACAGAATTTTTTTATAGTTAAGGGAGGTGCCGAAGAAAGATGTAAAGACTTATATAGAAAAAAACCACATGAAGCTCGCGCAACAGTTTTGAATGGTAGACATACAAACGCATCAACAGCCAGATCTCAAAACCAGTCCGAGTGCAAGGCGCGTGCCCGGTCGCAGCATCCGCGCCCTAACCCTTGCCCATCCCCGGCTAACCCGTAGCTCGTGCGGAGATGAAAGCCCACCTCCGACCCCACCGTTCATCTCGCACACACCGCATCCTTTCGCTCCGGCTAAAGGGTACACTCGTGCGCAGGGATTCTGCGGGACCACGTGCCCTTTGTCACCGAGAAAGGGATCTCGCAACCCTTCATTTACCCGAGTTCCATTACACAAGTTCCATACACGCGGCGAATAGAGCGACAGATTATTTATTCCAGTTTAGTTTTTTTATAATGGCGTCCTATATACGGTATCCAGTCGCGATGTCTGTTCGCGCGGATTCCCAGAAGGCGCAACAAACACGTGTCTCCAGACCGTGGGAGCACAGTGACGCCCGAACGGAGCGATTATATAAGCGAATCCGTGAACTGGTATTCCTTTCTTCATCAATATTCACAATATCCGAGCGGACGGGCCTTTTTCGGCGTTTCGGGTCCTCAACGGCTTTTCGGGGCGGTGACCCTCGACCCGCGGGACCCTCCGGTCTGGAATCTGGTTTGCCCGGGAAGGCCGCGTCGCAACCAGCACCGAACCGGATCCACGCCGTTTGTCGTAAACCAGAAACGGCCGTTTGTCCGCGGCGTCGCATACTATCGACTAGAAAACGTCTAGCGCAGTCTGTGAAGTCGATGGGGTTATTTTTTGACTCAAAGAAACTCCATCAATCACACGATAAGACGTGCGTTGAGGACTGTGAGATTGTTAAAGCGTTTGACGATAATTTAAAACTTGTACACTTGACACAAACAGATAAAACAAATTAAAAGCGTGAAACAATTTGAAAAGGAAAACGATGTAGATGACCATTTAAAGAAAATAACGGAAATTAATGGTGAACAGGAAGGTAACAATAAAAAGCGAATATGAAGACAAATACGGAAGAAAATTAAGTATTTAATTTTAAAGAAATTCCACCTCATAAATGGATATGAAATGCGCTGAAATTTCAGAACACAAAACTGACAATCGTCCTACCCAAAATTGTTCTGTGCATAAAGTAATACGGTAAAATTAATGTAAACTATGACATAAAGTTACAAACTTGTAGTTACTCGTAATGAATATTGGAAATAGTTGCAGAAAACTTCATACATTTTTAGATTTTCGTAAGGATCCATAGAATATGTAGCCAAGAAATAGTAAAAGTATCTCTAAATATTGCTATTCAACAGTTCAGATTTAATTGTAAGTTATATAGTTTTATAAAGAATTTTACGGACAATACATAAACATAAAATAATCTTTATAAGATTCACCATAAATCAATTTTAGATATAATTGCTTACGATATTCAGAGGTGACTTCTACTGGGCTCAGGAATTATCGCCTGATTAACTAGTGGAAAGAAATATTATCAATCAACAGAATAACGAAGAGAGAACAGGTCCAACTCGAATCAGTTGAGAAATCACCAATGTCAAACAATTTGTTAAGTTTATCGATTACGTCATCATCATTAATAACCAGAAATTATCGATAATCCATCAATAACCGTTAATCTTTATTTGCGCAAACATCGAAAACACCTTTGAGGCACACGTGACCGCGGCCAACGAACACTTCTTCTTTTTTGCAACAAAAAACGTCCCCATAAGACACCTCACAATGGGCCCCCCGCTCCCGTTAAGTAACCCAATTTTTGCACCGTAAATAAAAGATAAAAAAACGCTCTAAAAGCTAACGGTCTTCCGGGGTGGTTTTTTCTTAACATATCACGGGTACACGTACGAATTAATTTGTAGTACGCCCCGATGCTTACGCACACAGCGGCTATTGAGAGCGAAAATTAGCCCACATTCATTGGCTTCTTTCGTGTTCCACTTTTGAAATTTCCTTGGCTTCGTTTTTTACTTCTTTTTGTGTCTTTTTTTTTCTCTCTTGATGTTTTGTGACAACATTGACAGTTCCGGCCCCCGGTTCCACGGCGTCGAGGATTTGTAAATAATCTCATTGAAAATTCGTATTATCCGGCGAAACTTCTCGTGTACGCCTGATTGGATTTATTGTTGGCAGCTTTTTGGCGTTATCGAACAAGAGAGTCTTGATTCGGACAGAAACAAACGAATTCCGTTTCGGCTCTTAAATTATTCGCGAAGTTTTGTCCGTCACTTTTTGTTGTTCAAACAGATATTTAGATGGGACGTAATTCATAATGTATTCAGCTTGCGTAATATTTCAGTTAATTTATTGTTACAGCTACGTTCGCTAACAAGCTCCACTCTAGTCTGTTAAACTTAGAAATTTAAATCTTTTCCGTGAAAACATATTTACCTCGTTCGAGACATCCTTCAGTAACTATTGCGGTGTCTTCTTTTAATATTTTTTTTTTACTTTAACCGTGTTTTACTTTTACCGTTTTCCTACATATTTGTAAGAAAACATGTATAGCTGTTTTTTTTTTAGTTTCTTATAAATTCGAAACATACACAATAACTCCTTACCCTAAAGGACTCAATTTTTTTAGATTCCCTTGCAATCGTAAGTTGTCGTTTACAAAAGGTTTCGTCAACATCCGTTACAATTTTAGGGTTAAACGCTCAAACTATTGCTCTAACGGTGCACCACGTGCCGGAGATGAGGGTTAAAAGATCACTTAAGAGTTAATCTCACGTCGAGTTAACATTGACTTTGTGTTCGAAGAGTTGTACAATAAAAAAACATATCAATTAAATTAACCAATAGACAGAGGAGGGTGTTGCATGGGTTTTTACATTTTTTTTTTCTTTTTTCGATAATCACTTCTTGCCTGGACTTGATTCTAGGAGATATCTAAAATTGAATTAAATAGGTTTTCCTAATAAATCACTTGTTTACTTTTAACTTTCGGAGTGCTTAACAGGATTTATGGTCTTAGGTCTGTCTGGATATCACTGTTAACTCGGGGTACTAACGACTAAAATGTTATTCTGTAAAATCACAATGTATAGTAATTTTATTGAAATCTGTTTCGATTCGAGTAGTTTTAAGTAATTATTATGTACAAAACATGTTTTAAAACATGTTGTTGTATGTTTTCAAAACATGTTGCTGATTTCATGCTGTTGATAATTTCTAATTTTTTTTTTTTTTTTTCATATTATTGATAACTTCATTTACTTGTTTCTTTTGACCAGTTCTCGGTAATTTGTCAAAGGTAGACTTATGCGTTGTACTATTGAAACCCACCCAGGGGAAATACGATGTAAAGGGAGATTGCATATTGATATAAGATTATTCGGCCAGTCCAGTAAGAAGATTAATTTTTATTTAAGAAGTATATTCATGATTGTTGTCACTAGCTGTACTTTGACTGCAGGCTCGCTCTACGTCGAGACAAAGAGAAGATTTCGTCTTCTCATCGTCGATTTTTTTCGATTTCTTGTCTTTGGCTATACAAAGCTTCATCGATAGCAGAGCAGGAACATCTTAAGCCGCTCACGGCTTGCTTAAATCTAGATGTCGCGTTTATATACTTAAACTGCATATTATCTACATGGGTGTTTTGAATCTTTGTCGGTGTTCCATGAAAGCTTCACATCCTTATTATAACAGCCACAGAGTATTCATCTGCCGCTCTACGACTAAGTCTAACTAAAATTGGATATCTACTTCTTTTTTGGCGATGGGGAAGTAGCACCACCGCTGGCGATGTATCTAGCTTTAAATGTTTCGAAAGATTTAATAGTCTCGGGACTGAAAGCGTTAATATCGTTAAAAGATATATAGGTCGACTGCCAGCAGTGTTCGAAGAGGGCTTTCCTGGTACTTACAGTTTTGCCGCGTCGTATTTAATTGGAATAAACCTGAGCGGTTCTAGAACAATCTCGATTATTGTACAATTCGTGCGTCTGCCGAATCTAATAACTCCTCCGCCCCTCCCCCGCGCAATCGTCCGGATTAAGTGGCATTAAACGCTCCCGCGCAATCCTATCGCTCGGCGGCAAATCCGATTTCCAGTGCACTTTAATCCGATATCGCCCGCCCTTCACCACGCGCCGTCAAAGTGAAACCAGCAACGGCATACATTTCCCGGTTGCAATTTCCACATTTGAAAGCTGTTGCTGTAAGCGCATCGATGTACGCAGCGTATTCCGAAATAATCGTACTAGGTTTTGACGTGTAGCTCGGAGCACATCGTCAATTAAGTGATCAGGCAGCATAAAAAATGTAGCGTACAGCATACGTTGCTCGGTTAAAACGACCAGAGTGGATCGCGTTGTAGTAAGCGCATCAATGTACGCAGTACAGCCGATAGAAACGGATCGCATTGGGCTATAACGCGGACTCAGTCAATTAAGCGATCAGCCAGGGTTCCGCACAATTGGTCGCCTCCGCACAATGCAGTGGCGCCGCGGCGACATTGCGAATCAACGGGCACGGTTTTATTAGACCGATTAGGGGCGAACTGTGGAGGGATTTGTAATTGAGAGGATCGCGGTGATTTCGCATTGTCGGAGGGCTTAGGTGCTAGTAACGTGTAAATAATCTTCGTTTTTATCTGCAATGTTTACGTCGGTTCCAAATCGCGAACATTAAAATTGTGTAGGAAAGGTATAATAAGTGTTCTAACGATTTTTTTTTTTTTTTTTCAAATTACCGACGTTGTTTTAGTTCTTTGATAGAAATGCCAAGCCCAAGCTGGAGAAGGCTTAGGTGAATTAGCTGTGTAAAACCTTTATGTCACTAGCTTAATTAAAAAAAAGCGATAGAGCCAACAACGCATCAAGGTTTCAATTTTAGCTCGTAACATGTTTACAACAAAGATCTTGACTTACATTTATTTTGAATAATAAAATACATGAATAAAATTCATCTCCATTTATCAGTACACTGTAATAAAGATTCAAGGTTATCCAATAAAACTCCGCTTCGATTTCGTCCAACCCTCGCCGCTTGGCGCGTTTTCCACGAAAACGCGCCAAAATCAACGCCGGGCGGCGCGCGGTCATGCGTGTAATCGCATCGGCGTTTATTCGACCGCGGCCGACGGTTGCGCGCCTCTGACCGACCACGGATTACGTTGTCCGTTTAATTTTGTCTTTCTTTTTTTAAAAAAAAAAAAGAGTTCTACATTGTCGTTTGACGTACTCTGTTTACTCTGTAATATGTGCGGTGTGCTCTTGGTGATCTGTATTGAGACCTTTTAATTTAAAAAAAAATCTTTCGACTCTCGTATTATGCATGTTGTGTATGCTCTAGTGTTTATAGTATGTGAAGACTTCTTCGCAGCCCTTATAATTAAAAGAACATAACGTTTAAAAAATTTCGTTTGATGTATAATCTGTTCTCCTTGCTGTGCTTTTAATCTTAATAATCTGTGACGTTATTATTACATATTAAGCAAAGAGAATGTAATCACTACGTTTAAGAGACGGGACTCCCATACTAGCCAAAAATATCAGTTTACGCGGCACTCAAATACCAACCATACCACAAAAATACCACAAAGATGTCAAACAACATGAGTACCAACGTAACGAGCCAAATAGTGCTTAACCAAGCTAGCTTAGCTTCTTATCGATATCGATAAAAGATACTAGGTAGAAACCGAGGTTTCCACTTAATTTTTTTTTTTTAATTTTAGTAGGTTAGTATCGAGACCGTATTTATGTCCAATGTTAATAAGGGGATATTTGGTAGAAGATTGGACTTTAATACGGACCCGAAATAAGATAAAAACGGTTTCTGTTAATTAAAATAAAATTTTATTACTGAAGAAATTTGTTTCTAGATTCTTCAGCCAAAAGCTGTTGTCCTGCTATACACGAGTCTGGAAATAATTGAAATATAAAAATAGAATCAAAATCCAAAAATTATTTTAGTTTTCTTGCATACTCAGCGCACCAAATTAATTATATGACTTATCAATATTACAGAGATTATGTTTCAAAATCCTGCAAAATTCACCTATTCCGATCCTTGGTCATTTATGTAGGCACACCTTTCAAATATGTAAAACTTTGTGCCCCTACTATTACTGTACTATTTCACGCAACATTTTATTTCTTATTTTTTTCAAAGATAAACATTAACGTACTTATCGATATGTGGATATTACAGTTGCAGTACATCACTAGCACACAACTTAAATGAGATACATATTTTGTTAATTTTATTTGTTCTTAGTCTGCTCTACTTACATATGGCTGCAAAGTATCATATTTAAGTGCTTACATGGGCTTCATCTAAGGGAAATCTCCCCATAAACATCTTTTTTTCAAGATTCGAATGACTTGCTCGATTTTCACCAATTTCACAGGTCACCGTCTTTTTGGCATTTTGAATTAAAAGTACAAATCTCACCTGTCATTAGTTTTCGTGAGAAAGTTTACTCTAAACAATTTAAATTTACAATGAAATAAGCATTTACATTCAAAATACGCGGTGCGAAATTAAGTTTTGACAAACAACATGGCACTTGTTGTATTGCAAGAAAGAGAAACCGCATTGAGAGAGAGTGATAGCAACGTCCGCCATTATTTGCCGCTTAAAGTCCATAGAAAAATTTTTTGTTCCTAGTTTCGCCAGACTGATATTAAGGCGCTAATGCCACACAGTGTTGATAAAGTGGAGTACGGCGGCAAGTATGTACTGCGCTCTCTGTCCATCCCTTTAAGGAGGGTTGCACGAGGTTAGGGCCGGCTTTCAACATTGGTGAAGCGTCTGCAGCCTCGTGGAGACTATTGTAGGAGTAGTTTCCGTGAAAAGTCATCAACATTTGAGTATTAACGACACATCGTGAGCGTCGTTGGAATGCTCGAAGATGTGATGACACTGGAGAGACGAGTTCAGATAACGCACACGCACACATCCGCGTGTCCGGGACGCGACTGGGGATTGATAACCCGTGACCCCCCCTCCTCCTCCTCTACCCTCCTCCTCCACCCCGTTATCGCCGAGAAAAATAGGTTATAAATGGTCGCACAGAGGAACCATTCGAATGTATCGTATGTGTAACATCAAGGCTGATTTATGTTCTCGTCGAAGTCTCCGATACTATATTGGAGACACGTAGGTTCATTCCGTACTTTAGTATCTCCGAAACTTCTTGTTCGATCCTGAAGTTTTTGCTAAAAGAGCCTCATCGAGTAGAAGGCAATCATTTAAGCAGAAATCATTTAACAGAATATTTTTATATCTTTTTATATCTTTTCTCGATATTTTTAAATCGGATCTTAACAAAATACCACGTATACTTGCAAGACGGTCATTACCTATAAGGTCATATTTGTACTATCGTAATTGATAAGCATTTTCTAAGCATATTTTATTTTCACTATATAGATCGTTTACAACGGTTGTTCATAAATTACAATATTGGTAATATACACACACACCCAATGCAGCTTGGTATAATTGGCACCATCAAAAAACATGTGCAGTAAAAGATACAAAGTAGGTATCTTCTATTAATAAAATAAATTTTACATTCAGATGAAATACATTACAAATAGTATCTCATTTACTTTGTAACAATTTTAGAGATCAAGGTTATCCTTTTAATAATATCACGACAATTGAAGAGATCGTAAAATAAGTAGCTATTGAAAAACAATTCTCTATCTTTGTTGCTAGACAACCATCACAAGCTAAATATTTTCAGCTTTTTACATTTCGGCATCACAGTCAGCAAAAAAATAGCTTGGTATTTCGTAAAAGTGTAATAAGAAAAAAAAATAGGATGAATTAACATTGTAACAATTATTTGGTTATTTATCAGCCGGGTGGGCTAGGGTTTATTAAAGTTTTAAATTAGTTGATGTTCCAATCATGCAACTGAACAGTTTAATAAAAAATAGAAATGTCATTACCGTCGTTTACATAATATTATTATCAAGACCGAAAAATGGCAGTATAACAAATGATGAAATGATCTTACTTATATAAATCCCAAGACGTTAAATCATATAATAATAATTAAATCAAAACAGGCTGTATGGAGAAATTCAAAGCCATTAAACTGTAATAAAAAATACATTTAAGACAGCTGTCAAAAGCTTGTTACACTATCAAATTAAAAAAAGTTGGTCCCCTTCCACTCCCGCCTAAATAGTGACGCGCAATTAAGCGGGGTAATTATAGAGACATAATCGCCTAGTCGATGCAATATCGATGATCGAAACAAGAGCAACGCGTGCGCCAGACGTTCCTAAATTAACCGTGCGTACCGCGCCCCGTGCGGACAAAGAGACGGACGCGGTCGAGCAAAAAGGCGCGTGATTTAGGATCGACGTTTTAGCTCGCTTTGCTCCCATTCGGGCATCGATCTCGTTCGGAATTGTGATGCGAGCTGATTGATTTATGCGGAACCCCGCGCTTAGGCCGGCCGCGGACTGACGGTACGCAGTCCGCAGCGCAGGCCGCAGTCCGCGACGGCCGATTAGTGTCGCGCACTGGTGGAATGTCGGTCCAAAATTTCACGTGTTCTGGAAGTCCGAACGAACATCCGCTCGGATGCCGCGCATTTTGAATTCAGTAATAAAGCCAAGGCGAAACTGAAATGGTTTTAAATATGTGTTCTTCATTAGCATTGGTCTGGCATTAGCCTTACTTCGCGGATCTAAATCGTTCCGCAGATGTACGTCTTAATACGCGACTTTGTTCGGCTGCGAATAAGAGTCGATCGTTGTGTTATTTTTAGTGCGTTTCGGAAACCCGTTAACGTTGCCGAAGACGGATTCTCGTCTTCAAACGTCTGCTCTTTTTAGGGTAAACGTCGCGCGAATGAACTCGCGGTAATATCATTCTTAAATAGCGCGTTTTAAGCTCTAACTTAATTAAACCGTCAACATATAAATTAAAATAGGGGCAGATAGCTGTGACAGAAGTTACAATAATATTAAAGAGAAAGATAATGCTAGTTTATTTTGATTTTGTTTTATAACCGAAATGTTATAACCGTTTGATGAGTCGAATCAAACCTTTCTAACTAAATGTATCATCAAAAAGGCAGGAAAACTTTCACTTCGTTACGTTATATGCAACAGAACGGTTAAATTAGACCGCGTAATACGTTTTCCGTCGCACAAAAGAAGCGAGAAGCGGAGGCGAAAACAGTAAAAAAAATGGAGGGAAAACTCGTCCGGACAGAGCGAAAGGTTCCTCGGAAAGGCACGGAGTACCTGCTCCCAATTACTCAGCCAGGCTCGACCTGCGGGCGAGAGGGGGGAGGGTGGTGGGTGGCGTAGACGACACACAGACACCGTTGTCCCGATCAATGAGTGAGCTGTGAGCGCAGTGCCTGAATATCTCGCTATAGCAACGCCCTACCAGGTGGGTAGAATCCTATAGCATCGTTCTATTATTGAAGTTTTAAATCAGTTGCTGTTCCAATGGAACAACTGGCCAATTTAATTAAAAAAAAACAATCGTCATCTTTATATATTGTCTTTGTAGTAAGTTACGTATGTGTGCAATAAGATTAGTTACAGCACGTTGTGCAATGACGTTTCTTATTGTGACGTTTTCTTTTTCAATCAATTGCATGTTTTTTTTTAAATTGTTCTCACTGTTACGTCGACTAAAAGAGATCTGAAGGAAAAAGTTTCAGTTAGGTAGTGTTAATGTCGATTTCGTTTTGTTTGTGATTTTGGTTTTTGTTATCGATTCAAAATAATGCCCTTGAAACTATGTTAAGAATTTCTTTCAGATAGAACAATTTCATTACGGCTAGGCTTAATTTGGTTTCGGATTAATTTAAGTGATTATAAGTTATTGAAGTCCCTTACATCCTACGGTGTTGGCATTCTATATCTTTAGATTTAACATACAATGAAACCAGTCGCATCAAAAAAATTCTATTTCAGTATGGGCGCTTAATAAACTCGTTTTAAGTAAAATATTAGCACGCTCAAAAATATCGTAATTTTCATCTATTGCACCTACACGTTTTCGTGAATCAATTTTTTTATTTTAAATTATTTTATTATGAAGTGTAAGCAAGGATAATAAATAAGGCAGCATTCCTATAGATCCCAAATGTCTTTCGCCAAAGTAAAGCATCAACTTTAAATTACATCACGAGAGTCAGACAAACGCAGTGTGGAACGAAGTTTCAGATTTCGCCGGTTTATATTTAGCTTTTTAATTTTAAGCGCTACGTGCGGCAATGGCCTGGGATGATCGGGATTTGGAACAATGAAAATAATAAAAAAGAAAGTCGGCTCAATGTTTTACATATTCGTATCGTATCGTATTCAGCCACTAGTGTCCCACTGTTGGGCAAAGGCCTCCTTCCATTTCTTCCACTCCTCCCTGTCGTGGGCTATACCAGACCAATCCCTCCCCTCGCAAATGCGTCCAGTTCGTCGCGCCATCTCCGTCTGGGTCTGCATATTAAATATTTAAAATAGGATCGTCATCGTAATCTAAATGGCGTTAACTCGACGTGTTTGTGTCTTGCATGGTTGAGACTCGAGAATTCCGCCGTAATCGTAGTTGGAGTTTGGGACCTAATTTATTTAGGTGAGGACACACGTAGGTGTCTCTCTGGGCGGGGCGGGGCGGCGCGACCTCTGACCCGCCCTATCTCATCCCCCGTTCACCTCTGGCGGGCGCTTCGCCCCCGCACTTTCACCTCGGGGTGAGCGGGCTGCGGAGCGCCTTCGCGATACGGTCGACCCGAGACGTTGCCAGTACGGACTGAGACAAGTTTCTTTACCGTATTGTTTTTTTTTTATGTAGACGTGGCCAGTGCTAAATGAGATCTTTAAAGAGTTTCTATATCGTTACAATTGTTTTTATGGCCAATACAAAATGCTCTTTAAATTGTCATAATATATCTTATTTTATATTTACTTTACGATAACATTATCCTGTGGTGTAAGGACGTTTTTACAAATATAAATTTCACGCGGACAAACACCCAGATGCGGAACTACTGTCTGTGGGTCACACAAATAGTTGTCCCGTGTGGGAATCGAACCCACGACCCCCAACGCCGAAGCCAATACGCCGAAGACGCCAAGGAATCATCGATATATCTTCGTCTTCTAAGATGCCTACAGAAAGTGCTAAATGGAATCTCTAAAAAGTTTCAATATCGAATATGTGGTCATGACGAAATAACTATAAAGCATTCTATATTTGGGAAATATATCCTGTAAGAGAAGAGTAGTTGAAATTATTCAGAGTTTAGTAATTATATGTTGATGAATCTAATAGTATTGATATTTCAGTGAATAAATATTTCTACTCAATATTTAAATATATTTCGACTATAATAAATAACTGTAAAATTCACTACACCTAACTCAATTTTTGGCATTTTTTTTATCTTATTTTGATTATATAGAATGTTAAAAAAGTTTGGTAATAAGATACATGATATCATACATAGCTGTTATAAATTACATTTTGATTAAATGCGAGGAATTATTATTTTTAAAATTGAAGTTCAAAGTTTAATTACCGAATCACTCGCGATAACATTATCATTATCAATATTATTGAAATTATGAAAAAAGTTATATGTTTAATCTTACATTTTTGATAGTAATGATTAAATCACTTTTAAGTAACATTAGATTGGAAACCGAAGAGCTTATGTGTAGTTCTTTACATGGAACAGTTGAATGGATTTGGATGAAACGTGAAATCTGAATGGCCTATATAACCTCGATTATGACATGACATTTTTTTTTAAATTAAAATAGATGGAATGTCGATTTAGTCTAGTACTTATTAGCACTAAAGTAAAAAAAGAACCAAAAATTTTCATTAAATATTAAAACGTTTCGTTAGAAATGAGGCAGGCAACGTCGCTGTTAAAACCATATCAACAGTACATAATTATATATAATTATATCTTCCATTATTGGGTACTACCTACTTATTTTAAGTATGAATTGTTATCAAAATTCGCTTATCGCTTCTTAATGGCTTTGTTGCCTTAATTCAGTTATTATCGTACGTTATAATTATAATTAAACTTTAAAATTACTAATTATAAATATGTAGAGCTGTGATACCTCAGTGCTCGATTCATATTCAGTATCGAAGAAAAAATCGTGAGGAAACCCGCATATAATCGAAATAATAAAAAAAATATTTCGAACGTATTATGTCAAGTCCGCCAATCCGCAGTGTGCTTGCGTGGTGGACTATGCCGTAATATCTTCTGTACAGGGGAGGCTTTTGCAATGGGATATATGTGGGCTGTATAAAAAAAAGTTGTCTGTTCATCTTTTTCCAGATTATTCTCCCAAAATTCTGTATTCTTTGCTCAATATTTTCTTGTTATTTGAAAGGTACAATATTCTAAATGCGCTATAAATATTATGTCAGTCAGTAAATAAAACTGAACTGCACCTAGACAAAGCTGGGGTGGAACGCTAGTATCTCGTGTATTTGTAACTCTAATTAGAACTGACACTTGTTGGAATGTAAAGAGTAGAGATTGGCTTTTAAAAAGAGCTACCTACTTGGATCCTTGATGCTGGCTCTGGCACCTTCTTGGTTTTGAAACTAGCCATAGTATGTTTTTGTTCAGCGAGTAAAGGAAATTATGTAGTCGATACTTTACGTAAATTATTATAATTTCTTTTAAGGATTTTCTTTACGGATTCTTTGTATTCCTACCATCATCTGAACGTATGATGGTATTTCATAAAGCCAGTGGTAACTAAAAGTTAAGTTTATTCATTATACAATCGTAAAAGATAAAGAGGGGACATTCGAAAGTTATCTATTATGTGCAGTTTAGAGTAATTTGTACATGAGTATTTGTAGCCCTTTTTTATTCATCAAGAATAAATAATATTTCTGTTAAGCTCTACAAATAGCAATAAAATAGCCGTCCATAAAATTGATTAAACAAACACAACCTCAGAGCAATCCAAAGGGGCATTACAAAAAAAGCTAAGCCCATCTATAAAAAGGCGCGAAGTCTTTCGCTGACGCGCGCATAAGCTCGCAAGAAGTGTCAACAGATTCCAATTGGACGCGTCGGCCGGGGCGACGTTGACGTGCGCAAGAGTGGAACGGCCGGCCACGCCCCGCGCGCCGCCCCCCGCTCAATCTAGATCCATCTAGGTGTTCTCTAGCGTTGTCACCAGTGGACAATTTGGAAATATCATTTTGAAAATCGCATTCGAATCGACGCGGAAGGCGTCCCACTTATTTTTTTATTTTAAATTTTCCATTCGGCCAGCATTCTATAAATTATTAATTTACAAATATTTATTTAAGCTAAATAAATTATTTTTATTTTGCCAATTTATGTCACTTCTTAGTACCAATATTTAAATCGCTTGAACTAAAATGGTTTTAAGGTTACCTATGTAAAAAATAAAATGTATTGGGAATCAATGTCATTTCATTTTCAATTTATTTTTCAAATCCCATTTTTAAAATGAGTCTATATTCGAATTTATAATAGAGACTTCGTCAAGAAGTCGTTTTGTTGAATACGGCGATGTCAGAATTTAAAAAGGGACAGAGTTAATAAGAGCCCGCGTACGGCGGAGCTATTTACTGAGGAGAAAATACGGGCGCGATGTTGATGGTTAAGTATAGCGAGTGGCTGGCAGCTTGCAGAAATATGGAGGCGGCGGAAACTTGATACGAAGGATTTTCAGGTACCGTTGGTGCAAACAATTTCCCGAATGTTAACATATTTTATTTTTCGATACGGTTTGTGTTAATAAGCTATTTGAAAAAAAGAGTTATTGGTATACCTTGATAAAATGAAAATAAAGATAGTACCTACGCACCATTTACGATATTAAAATCTTGACGATTACGAAACGATTGTTGTCTAATGTCTTGAAAAAACTGTACTGCCTTATACTGTAAGTGCAAATATAGCTAAAATAATAAGCATTTGTTTGCAATATTGCTATCGTATCCATTCTAACTTCGAATTAAAAACGAAAAGTATTTTATTAAGGGACATAAAAAACTTAAGTAATTGATAGCATATGGCGGACAAGATTCTATCCATTCAATTTGAAAATGGATCAGACAGTAAACGGCCACAGCGAACGCCAGTAACCGTCAAACGTCAAAGGAGCTTCGTCGTAACTATTACGCAATAAACACGCAGCAACCGACACGAGGATGGAACGTTTTTGATTGTATTCGGCACATAAAAAAAATCCAACGGACACAACGGACGCGAGCCAGTAAGTAGAGTCCGCCCAGCGGATTTTCTTACCGACGCTACGCCGCGCACCGGCTGAAAGATTTTCGCCCTCCACCCGCCGTGGGGGGGCAGGGGGGCCGCGAGGGGCGAGCGGGAGGGGGCGCCGCGGTCGAGGTGGCGGGGCCTTCGCTCCCTGCCCCCGGGCCACCGGGCCAATGGCGGCGCGCCGGGCCTGGCCCGACCTCGGGCTCAGTCGCGACTCAGCCGCGACCCTTGACACACGTGCGCGCCGCGCGTCTGCTACCGCCGCGGGGCGAACGCCACCATCACGCACGGGGCCCTAGTGTACGGCGGGGTCGGCGGGCCGGGGCTCTGCCCCCCGCGCGGCCCCGACCTGCCGCCGCTGGAGCTCGGCTTCAGGGGCGGCTGGCGCGACGACGAGCTGCTGCCCTCGACGCCCGCGAGCCAGGCCGCATCCACTCAGAGCGGCTCCTCGGCCACCGAGAAGGGCCAGAGCGTGGAGTGCGTCGTCTGCGGCGACAAGTCATCGGGCAAGCACTACGGCCAGTTCACCTGCGAGGGTACGTATCAAGTGAAAGTGCTTACTCGTATTGGGTGCAGTGCGCTAGGTCGTTTAGACGGAATCAGTATGACGCCGCGTAGTTACTGCCACTTAGACGTGAGGACTCCGAGTGATCTCGCGTAGTCACTTACGGCTACTTAGAGGTAGGTACTTAGAGGTAAAGACTCCGAGTGATGTCGCGTAGTTACTTACGGCCACTTAGACGTGAGGACTCCGAGCGATCTCGCGTAGTTACTTACGGCCACTTAGACGTGAGGACTCCGAGTGATGTCGCGTAGTTACTTACGGTCAGTTAGGTCAGTTAGATGTCAGGAGTGCGGGTGATGTCGCGATGGAGTTAGGGCGCGGAATTCACGCGCGAAGAGGTCATAGGGTCAGGTAGCGGTGTGCGGGTCAGGCCTTTGGGACTTCGCGGACGGTGAATTAGTATACAATTTATATCGCTAGGTCGTAGGAGTTTGCAAGCGGATTTTAGATCGTGTTAATGTGTCGTATTTATTACATTTATAAGTGATATTTTAGGTAGAATGAAATTTGCTTTTTTACAAAGTAGATACATACTAGACGTTTGTCTTCAGTATGTTCGGACATAGTTAGGGTTTGTGTGTGGGAGGTCAAAGGATATGGCTAGGTGTTTGCAGGTCGATCTGACAATGGGTCGTAGTATCACGGGTCTATAAATGACGTTACAGATAATTGAGAACTTGGTACAGCGCGATTTCTCATGTTCAACTTTAAAAAAGTGCCAAACTTAAATCGTTCAGAAGTGTGCTATTTGGAACCCTTATGTTTATATTTGAACGAATCGTATCTGTCATATTGTCGATATAGAGTTAATGAAGGAGTTTCACCTCCTCATTTTTTTTTATTTTATAGTTAGTCGAACTGTTTAAATTGAGTGATATAACAGTGATAAGTGTAGTCCGTTATCTACTACTTCAAAAAGCTTACAAACGTTTATAAATAAACTGGTGTTTATAAATAAAACAAAACAAAAACCAACAGTTTACGGAAATCCTTCAAGGCTGATCAATGCAATAGAAATGTTATATTCGTTTGAAACAATTTATTATTTTTATTATAGCACATATAATTCGTTCTTGCATTCTGCAACATGTAGTATATTTATCATTGACTCGCGTTAATGCGTTATCGTTATTTAGTTTTAAAACAAGTGAATTACGGAAAACATCCAAACGATATTATAATGTAATATCAGTCGTTTCGTAGGCTGTAACTCAAATTACGATCCCCACGAGTTATGAATTAACTTCGCCGTCCGTCTAATCAGAATGCAATGGAGGAGAGTTTTCACAAAGTGCCTGCTCCAAAAGATAAGGGACGCGTCTTTTATGCTAATTAGGCAATCACAGGCGCAACGTTCGCGGGCGGTTCGCGAAGTAACGCGAGAGCAGTTAATTACATCGCTTTAGTAAAGTGAATACATGTCACACTGTTGGTCAAAGGCCTCCTCTGTACTCTGTACTACAGAGGAGGCCTTACTAGGGCATAGGCCAAGCGGCCAACGGTGGATTGGCGGACTTCAAATGTCTTTGAAATATGTGTTTATTTTGTTATTTTTAGAAAACTGAATTATCTCGTCTTCTCACGATGTTTTCTTTCACCGCTGAACACCTGATATTTTAGCAGCATTTAAAATTAAAAATTTCATATAGCCGGCACCGGGACTCAAACGTAGGTTGCTCGAGTATATCGAATTAAAGGCACTGATTAGAAATCGAGAATTAAAGGCCCGGACACTGAGCTCGCTTTTAACGACTTCTTGTATCTGCAACTCGATCTCAGCTACTTTGTGTTTCGTCGAGTCTTTTTAAAACGTTAGAAGGTTTTTATTTCGCTCCGGAAAGGAGCAAACAATTGTAATTATTCATCAGAGCCCGCAAATGGTCAGAACAGCCCCAAAGGATAAAGCCGAATTTCTTGCACGATGCAGATACAAGATGACATGAATAATCACCTCATCAGAAGGGTTTCCGAGATTACAACGTCGCGGACAAATTGACGCTATCGGTTGCGAATTGTTAACTCCAATTCTTTTTAAGGACAATCTCGCTTTATATCTTTATTGGGAATTCACCATAAAGGTATTGCCACACTGGGATTAAACAGTAGGCAGAGACTCAGTTATCTACTAGCTTATACCCGCGACATTTTCCTTGTTTATTTTAACAACTACACCGCTTGTCCCAACATTCCACGGCAAAAAAACACACACCACTGACTACGTGCATTATTATTTCTTTATTTCTTACAAATTTAATAACTACATTAAATAAAGATGCCACAATTTGTTTTAAATAAGCGTTTTGTGTCTATGAAGTTAAATTTAGAAGAATTTATTGAAATTGATATGTCAGTTTTTCGGCAGACATATATCACTTAAATTGCTGTATCTCTTAAGCAATTTGCTTGTGTTGCCTGTGTGTGTGAGATTTGACATGATAAATTTGTAAATGAAAAAGGGGCAGAGAGACTACAATACACAGGTGTGGATATTTGTAACCTTAAATTAAATTAATTATAACATTCGTCGCTTGCTATCTAAACTGCGATCAAACGGGCGCGCAGACTTTAGATGGCCGCTTGAAAATTTAAAATTTTCTTAATTACGGACCTTTCATTGGGTGACCAACTACACTAATTACTGAAACTCTAACGACCGTACCCTTATTTATATGTTTTATGATTTCGAATAGTTTTCGTTACTGTTAAAGTTTTGCTTTAGTAATACTTAGTGATAGCGAGACGGACTTGATCCTACATGTTGTTACCGCTACAAATGTAATATGTAATGTAATGTAAATGTGTATAAGTGATATCGTGCCAACCATGGGCAAAATATTCAAAATATGACAATAATCAATTAATTATACACGATTTCTTCAACATCATTAAATGTAATGTAATTATCAAATTAATTTTTACGTGTATTCTTTTTTTTTAATTTTACTCAGTCTACTTTTTAAAGTAACCACAATTTTCAATATTACCGTAATTTTTGGCTACTAAAATCCGGATACGCACTTGCTACTAACTGTATCCGTCGGATTATCTGTAAGTGTTAGGATTCTGGAGAGTTTAACAAGATTGCTAATCATTGAAAAGGAACAGTAATAATAAAATCATAATAAAATTGGACTTTTTCGAGTTCCCTCGTTGAAATGCTTCACTTTCGTAAAAGTTTCACGCGATGAAAACCCCGTTGGAGAGAGTATGTTTTTGGTTGGCTTAGCTTTTTTTAAATGCGATGTGATTGGTGAATTGTTGACCCTGACTACTCTTATTATCCGCTCGAATTGAGTTATTTACAGTAAAAGCTCAGAGTAACTTTTATTTGTATACTGGAAAAAAAGGAAATTACTCGTTTCAATTGCAATGCGTGAAAAAATTGAAACAAAATAATGGAATGAGAATAACAATTGATAAAATGTATCAATTTCTAAGTTCTACGATTTTACAAGTATTTTAACAGACTTCAAAAAGAATAAAATTATTAAATTTTGTTCGAGGTTAGGTAGGGTAGGTTGCACAGGTTAGATTTTCATGATTTAATTATATTAGATTTAGTATTATTAAAAACTTTTTAGTGCTAACAGAGTTTTTTTTGTTAAAAAGCTTTTTTTTATTTCACTTTATAAAAGTTTGAATTCGCCGTTTCAGAAACTGTGCACAATTTTCCTGACAATGTCAACTGGTACATTATTTATAGGCACAGTTCTATTGCTGTAGTCGTCTCGAAGCCAACGGGTTCCAAATCCCAGTACCTGCAACATCGACACCTGTTTCTGAGATTTAATACATAAATACCATCTTATTTGCGTATGACCAACTATCTAATAGTGACCTTCTAGAAGATTCTGTGCTCTTCAGAAAGCCAGGCGTCGCCTCTGCAACTCTAGATACTGCGGTGACCCCGTGCTTTGTAAAATTCTATATATGTACAATCTATCTGTCTCTGGTTATCTGGTTATCTAATAATTTCATATTTCACATACATTGCTAACACTACAGATTTTAAACAAATATATTACAGTCTTTACAAATTCTATAGCTTTTACTCCAAACTTAAAGTTCCGATGTGCAATTAAAGTTAAAAAATAAAAGCGGTTAAATTCGAAAGACAGTTTTATTTAATAATATCCACTTAATTAGTTACCTGTTACCCTAGGGTCAGAATGTGAGAGATTATCACCGTCAGATATCACACGATCTTTTAGTAAGAGACAATAGTTAATGCCGGTTATCTGCATCGAGTCGATGCATGTCAGTAATTTTAACTATCGGAGGAAGTTAATCGGCGCCGTTGTCGGATGAGGTACATCATCAATTCCTTGTCGACGGCGAGATAAGAGGCGTGCACGACACATCTAACAGAACATTCTAGAAGGTGCCTTGATTGTTCTCGATGCCGTGCGTTCTCTTCCATGTGAACACTCCGGAGATGGCCGCCACGTAATTAGACAGTCTCTGTTGCTAATGAACACGGATTGCTATAATTTCTTTTAAATATAGTGTACCTGCTGGTACCCGCGACTTAGACATTGCTCATTATATTAACAACTATTCCGCTTGTCCCACTTCTCCACGGCAACAACACACATCTCTGAACGCGTAGTGATTACAAAAATGGTTGTTTCTTAAATATTTGTATATTTTCTTTAGATAAGGACAAAGTTTTCTTTTTTATGTGAGAAGCTGGCAAGTGAGCTGGCGATTCGCCTGATGTTAAGTGATAACCGCCGACCATGGACGTCTCGAAGGGTTGCAGATGCGTTGCCCACCTAAAGTGGGCCCTGGTTACCTCACTGACAAGACGAAACGCAGACGTATAACACTTAAACTTCACACCGATCTTCTGTGAGGTCGTGGCACTTACCCAAACGGACCTGCCCATTCGTGCAACAGCGAAGACTGTTTCGAGGCCCTACCACAGTTAACTTAACTCGATAAATTAAGTCATTTATATAAGCTCCATTTAGAGATATCTTATGATGTCATGGAAGATGGGACGAAAGGTTCGCGGGCAGCCTCTTAGTAGCCATCGCAGTGTAGGACGGCCCCCACTAGATGCAGTGACGATATTTGTAAATATGCAGGAAAGTCGATGGATGCAGGTTGCTCAGGTTCGTGCTTCGTAGCGGTGTTGGAGGCCTATTTTCAGCAGTGGACTCCTACGGTAGAATGATGATAGTACGTAGTAGTAGATTTACCTAATCTAAGTATGGGATTTTCGAAATTTAGAATAAACAAACGTAAATATTTGCATACTATCGATGAATCTAGTTCGATTGAAACGTCTGTATCTGGAGATATAATAATTACGAAAACTTTGGTTGGTTGTCTGTTTAATTTTCGCGCCGTTTTCGATTCCAAAAGGATTTGAATTTCGAATAGAGAAGGATATAATACACATATGTTTTATTTCTTAATAATTATTTGAACATAAGATCCAGAAGACTGCGCAGCCTAGTTGTTTCATTAAGACTATCAGAATATAAAGCGATTATACGAGCAAGGATTATAAAGTCCTTGACTCGGAGAGGCCAGATATCCTTAGGTCAGGTAACCTTTTTTTTACTCACTTCGCGTTCTCAGGGTCAACTTTTGCGATGGTATGCTGTAGATGCAAATAATAAGTCTTCAGCGCGAGGTTGATTTATTTTAACATCATATGGTTCGTTTACCACCGACTGTAAGACCAGTTATATTACATGATAGCAAAATAGAAAAATTACCATAGACAACATTATTTATATTATTATTTTTAAATCCACCCTCCTACCATATCAAACCTATGTGGGGTCAGCACAACGTGTGATTCGTTTTTTACGATCAAGGCAAGGTTTTGTACGTCGGTCGGACGTCAATCCCTGGTAATAAACACCAACATCTGGAGAGATTATCTGTGGGCCTCACAAATGTTTGTTCCGTTTGAGACTCGAGCCCACGACCCCCGGCGCCGAAGCCAATTTAGCAACTTCGTCACCGAGTCGCCATTATTGTATCTCAATATATTGTTAATTCAGCTGATTGAATTAGGTGTGTCTGACACCCGTTCAAAGTTGTACTAACTTTTTAAATCCGAGTAGGCACTAGCAGTGATCGCTTTATCGTGTTTCCTCCGAGTTCGTTGAACCCAAAACGCGACCGAGTGTATTACAGAGTGCAGTGGTTATTTTCGCGCGATTTTGATATCTCAGTTATTTTTCACATAAAAAAACTTGCGTAAGAAAAAACCGTTCTTGAGCCTAAAACCGCTCACGTAACCATAGTCACGCGGTCTATCGATCTTATTGTGAAATTCTCTCGCAATATAAGAATGCATCTCGTTTTTGCTATTTTTAGTTAATGTTTAATGGTTAAAGTTCCGATATTTTACGACTTACGCGCAACTCGGAGACTAATTAACAAACAGCAAGGTCTTTGGATTTGCGAAGTTCAACCCTAGAACCTTATAAGGCTTGCTTTAAAAGCTTTTGTTTCTTGTTGACCTACTTTCACATTACCTAAGGCACTGATCTTTATTTTTATTATGCTACATATGAAAAACTGGCTGTTTCAACGATTACTGTTTATACAAACAGTAATAAATATTTTGATGAGTTGGACGATTTTGCGTAGCGTATCCGATTTTTTTTTCATTCACTCAATGTTTACTTACGTATTAATTTAATTTTTGAACGAACAATGACTGAACAATAGAAGGTACCTACTGGCTGATTTCACAAGATGTTCATTTTTTTTTAAATATGATTTAGGTAATAATCTCGAGTCAGTGTTTGAAGTTTGAATTTCGAACGTTAGCTTTTTGTGTAAAACATTGACCGCAGAATGCTGTCTGATATTGAGAATTGGTAGCGTTTTTTATTTATTCAATTTCAGCAATGTCTAGACACCGTTTTGACTTCCTTATAAAATTCAAATTTGGAACATTACCGCTACTTTATAAAACGATGACAGAATAACACGATTAGGACAGAGTTCGGCTATAATTCTGGCAACTCGTGCGTTGGGCCTTATCAATCGGCGGGAGTTATGTACGGTGGCGCCAAAAGGTCGCAACCCTAATAATATCTTTAGCGAGCTATTCCTTTGCGCGTGCCGCTATTTTTTTATACTTCCTTTTGTAATCAACGTGAATACGGTATGATATTAATAATGTGGTAGAGTTTAGTTGATGTCATCAATTATATAAGTACTAATAAGACGAAACGAAGATAAATACTTGCACATAATGCCGGTTTTCGTACTAATAGCAGAAGCTGCTTGTGTCTATCTTACCTCAGTGTCTAATTCGTAATATTTATCTCAATTACTATGAAAGTTGTTTGACTCGATGGCGCAGTTGTTAAGCAGTTGGCTTCGGCGCCGAGGGTCGAGGGCTCGATTGCCCACACGAGAGTATTTGTGTGACCGATAGACAATTTGTCCCGGTTCTGTGTATTACCCAAGGGGGGTAATACACAGAACTAATGGTATTGAAAGGAAAAACCTGGTCAATACCATTAGAACACGGAGAAACTATGGTAGGGCCACGCAACAGTGCTGTTACACGAATGGGCCGTCCGGGTTAGTACCACGACCTCACAGAAGACGGGCGTGAAGTAGGAGTATTACACTTCTGCGTTTCGTCTGGTGAGTGAGGTAGCCGGCCCACTTTATTCAAAGGTGGCAACGCATCAGCGACCCTACGGTTGTAGCAAACGTCCATGGATGGCGGTTATCAATTAACACCAGGTGAACCACCAGCTCGTTAGCCACTTTACCCTTTAAAATAAGAACACCTAAATGGTCTTAAGTTCGCCATTTGTACGCTGTTGTGCAAAATGTTTTTAAATAAATAATTAAGTACAATTCAAATGCTGTACCGACCACACCGAAGTGGGGTTAAAGGCAGGAGTACTAATGACGCATCTCCGTACTGCGCGGTGTTTAAAAATTGTTCCGCTTTACATTATATAAAATTTGTTAGTGAACGTGAAAGATGATGTAGAACATACGATATGAAAAGAGATAGCAGTCTATAGAATTACACCAATTGATGTTAATTTGAGCGACCCAGTTCCGGTGCGCTAGTGTCATACTAGCTTGTATTTGTATATAATATCATTGAATTAAACACCCGTAAACAGTAGAGTTTTGTAGGATCAGCTTAACCCAAGAAATCTATGTCCACCCACAGCCTCGTGTTGTTACGACATCGACAATTTAAAACTACCGGAAGCGACGGAAAAATGTGGTCTCCGAACCGATCGAGAATAGATTAACGGAATATTTGTGTTATTAACATACAAATTATAAAGTGCACTTTGTTACGATGTTAAATGGAGAGTGTAGCATAAGAATATCTATCCGTTTTCGCTTAAGATAAATGCTATGACAGATAATTCGGAACATAATTGGAATTTCTCGTAACCGAAAGTAGTTTTTGTCAAACCATTAAAGGCCTATTTACAAGTCAACAAGAGCATAATAATTTATTATTATGCTAATGTAAATAAATGTTGTATTTATATTATGAGTTTAAACGTCACAACGATTTTGGCGGGAACGCCTTTCTATAATCCTCTTCGCAAACTTTTCTGTCTTCGCATTTATGAATGGTCAGTATTAGAGATTTCGCCGGAAACCATTCTTAGGTATAAGATATCAAATTATAATGACAAATCGTATCGACAATTTCTTGACGTTCGTTTTAGTGAAAAAATGACGTAAAGTTTTCAAAAATTTTAATTTTATATTGTTCTCAGCATTTTTTTTAATAAAAAAAAAAAAACAGTTTCCGTGACTGTGGAACGAGTCAGCACGGTAAAGTTTTATGAATATCTCATTATATTATATTTATTATAAACGGACGTCGATATAATAGATCTCGATGTCCGGTACCGATATATTCGTATGATAATAAGAAATTGATGCGGTTAGTTGCATTTGAATATTGCATGTAATTTATTGCTATTCTTAAAAAATAAAAACGGAAATATATTTTTGACTAGCGATTGCGAATTGGAAGCTTAAAGCAGTGCTATTATTTTTTGAATTTCGAATGTCGCTCGAAAGTTATCGGTCTGATAAGTAGTAGTAAATTACCGATTTTTATCACCTCTCATTTGAGTTCGCTTTAAAGGTGATACCGATTAAAGGCATTTGTGGCGGACATAAACTGTTATATTGATGTCGACAAATCCACTTTATTAAGAGTGGGACCTCCCGCCGGGCGGGGTGCAACCTTGTCGCATTAAGCGCCTCCGCCGCCTCGGGTGACGCGCGTCGAAAGCTTAACGGCGCTTAAATCGACAGGGTTCCCCGACTCGTCGAGAGTAAAACGCTCGCGTTTGAGGCAATGGGATCGCCTTTTACACCTGCCAGTGACGCGCGTTATAGTTATCGAGGCCATTACTCAACGCACAACTCGAGAGCTTTACCGGTAACTCGTCGATTTAACCGCAAGCTTATTCATAAATAATGAACACTTATTTAAACTTTGATTTTTGTTTATATCTCGATTTCTTTCAAACTAGAGTCTAGTCGTACCTATTAAAGTTTACAGAAATTTTATATTAAGTTCACTTGACCAAATTAAACGAAAGTTTAAAAGGTTCTGGACACGAGTTCGTCGATTGAGTTCGTATTAAAACTATATTTGTTTCTTGAGGTGATAGTTCATAGCTATCTTAGGATGTAGCACCATCTGCTGAAGAGTTATATACGACACATGTTGGCGAGCTTTATATCTAAAACAGACAGTAGAGATTTCCCTGTTAAACTACGGGATCGACATTTAATTTCAGATCTGATTAGTTCGCACATAACAATTTCTAATAACATATAGTATTTTGGCATCGAAATAATAACTGAAATGGAAATAAAAAACACGCGTAAATTAAAAGAAGATGAAAAATCTCTTGAAATCGGAGCTTATGGTCGTCGCTTAACCAATATGTTATGTATGACAAAGTTAAATAAAATCTAGGTTACGATCGATTTGAATATGAAAATTTATTAGACGCTTAGTAGAATACTATGAAATTGGGTTGCGTTGTATTCACGGTTGTTTTAAATCTTGAGATGCGTTGACGCGTCGGCACCTCACTAATGTCCGGCCGGTTTATGGTGTGTTTTGTACCGCCGACATCGTCGCAGTTAGCCCATCTTTACGAGCGGCTCGAAACATAAGCGTCCCCCCGCTTATTTATTCCCATCTCATTACGGTTTTTAAATTGAATCCGCCATCGGCCCGTGTGCGGCGCGTTCCGCACCCGATGCCCACGATAAAACGCGTGGCCCATCAATGGTACCGAATCCGTTTAACGCAATATTTATGTGATTTAAATCGATGCTGGAGCGGCGTCAATAAGGTAAACACGCGTTCAGCTCGAGGCCCGACGCCGGACTATTCGACTTCGACGATGCGATTGTCACGCCGTAAATCGAACGTCTATGGGTGGCTTTTTATTTTTTATTGCGCCCCGTCCCGCTGCTTAGTTGCCAGTGTTAAAATGAAATTTGATAAATGTATTAGGTGATTTGTCGCGTACGACTTTCATAGAGTTTAAAATCATTAATGTTTTCCGTGTTCTTTTTGACCATTGAAAGTGTATGATAAGATATACATATATGGTAAGGGACTGTTTGTTAGGAATTACCTTTAACTAATCTGCTTCAAAAACTTTCTTTCGAGTCTATTGGCTTTAATATCTTTGACTAATTTATTTTACAAAACCTTTCTTCGGCTCTCTTACCTTGGTCAGATGTTGGGACGGTAAAATATCAGGTTGTCACGCCTCTAAATCCTGATGGGGTAGGCAGTGATAGATGGTGGAAGTTCGCCCAAAAATTACTTTAGCAGATTAGCTTTTTACATTTTTTTTATTCTGTACCTACATACGTATAAGGCATTAAGGCACAAACAAGAAGTTTGAATTCGAATTCAGTTAAAGCGTTGAAGTTCAACTAAATGTGCTTGGATAATAGGTATATTTTGAAGATATAATTGAATTGCCGCTTAATTTTGCACACAGAATTTACGTACCTACTCAATTAACGCTCTGTAAAAATACGAACATATATGTACTTTTTTTTGGAGATATTAAAATCTTCATTGAATATACTCATTTTCGTCTACATACATAACAATTAAGTTGTTGAGACGTTACAAAGTCCTAATTCCATTTTCAATCGGGTCGTCGGTTCTTTGTGTTGGCAAATTAATCAATTCAACGCCTCATCTATATTCGGTGACATCGTTTTAGAATGTCGCCCACTTTAATTGGTTACCTTTCAAATGCATTGTCTAAATCGAACGAAAATATTTTATCGGCGCGACTGTCACAACAATGTTGAATATATTAAAAATATTTGAAATGTGTTTAATTATTTTAAGATTTAAATTTAAAATAAAATGCAATAATACGAGGAAGAAAAACAATTTGCATTCGAATTTTGAAAATATTTAGAACGTCTGTAAAAAAAAGACGAAAAAAACTTAGCTACATTCGAATTTCAAAAACATTCTTATTTTATGTTTACTTTTAAACGAATATGTTTCGAATTATGAACGTACTACGAGTGTTGTCCGAAAGAAGGCACGCCGAACGAACTCCGATGGACAGGACCTAGATCATTAAGGCCCGATCCGTTCGAGTCATTAAAGCGGGTAATTTGTCATTAAACTCCTCCTTTTGTACAGGCGTGTTTTAATGAAATGATTAAGGGAAGTTATTGATATTCAGGGCTGTCAGCCGACTAAAATATTTATGGCTCGACAACAAATCTTACTTCGTGTAACATTTAATTAAAATCGTTGCTACAACCACTCAATTCGCGAAAGAGTTTTTTTTTTCAACAAAATTAAAAGTAAAGTAACTAAGCAAGGGGACGGACACCTGCTCTTTGCAAACGGTTTGGCGGATTTCAGATATCTTCGAAATATTTTTTTCACTATCATTTCGCAAAAATGCAGTTCTTCCTGATGTTTTCCTTCACCGTTGAGCACGTGATGAGACTGCACTTAAAATTACAACTCACCAATATATTTATGCCGGCACCTGGATTAGAACTCGAATCGCTTGAGAATATTGAATTAAAAGTTAGTGGCCGAGCACTAAGCTATTGCAGTATTAATTATACCTGCAAAATCGTAAAAGACACGTTCCTGTTTCAAGAGAATAAGCTCTTGATCCTATTCAGCGAAAAGCGCTTTATGAAACTAGGCAATTTTTATGTGAAAAGTTGGCAAGTGAGCAGGCGGTTCACCTGATGTTAAGTAATGACTGCAGTCCATGGACAGCTGCTCATTCGAATGATTAAAAATTCGTTGCCAACTTTTAACAAATTGTATTTCTACTTCTGTGCAAAGCCACAACATATCAAGTCATGATTTAGTCAACCCTAACTTTTGACAGCGTCATATCATTTGGTTGCATCTGATATAGTCGAAGACGATATATATAATATGTAGTTGAATCTTGGGACAGCAAGTTAACTGACACGTCTTAAGTCCCGTGCAAGCGATTTAATATTCATCTCGAAACAAACATATTTAACAATAATTTCGTTTCGATTCTAAACAAAAACGAAATTTTCGATTTTCATAATAATAGTCGATTATCGTCAGTTAACCCATCGTTCGTCTGAAAAGAAGAACTGTTAACAAATGCATGAGCTATTTCCTTTGATGATTTCGTTAAGATTGTCTACGGATATTAATGAGCATTACTATAAATTTATTATAATTTAATATATAAAAAATTTTGTGTTCAAAGCGTGCTTCGGGAAACAACTTTGAGACTGTTACAAATCATGTAAAAATTTTGAGAACTCTTTCGCCCTTTTCAACCGACTCTGTGTATTAGGGGTGTATCTTTTTTTTGTCGTATGTAACGCGAGATTTGGGCCGATTTGCGCAATCCTTTTTCGTCCTAATTTCGTTCGGTTCACTTATAGGTCGTGAGCTGGGTCCGCGGTCCATGGACCTGGGCCTTTGCCCAGCAGGGTTATAGGCTGATACTTTTTTTTACGCGAGATGACCAATCAATGTTCGGTTCAATAATGGGTCCGCACCATCAATGTTAATAATTACGGCCCGGTGATTGATTACGACTCGGCTAATCACCGATCTCGCGCGTTTCGGTTCTAATTCAATCTCTGGAGTTGTTCTTCGCTGAGCACTAAATCAATTTCCCCTCAATATCTGACTGATGGCGTTCACAACGGACGTTTTTTTTTTTTTTGCGAAAAGTTGTCCCCGCCGCCCATGGACGTGATGCTTAAAGATGCGTTGACAACCATTCTTCGCTGAGACGAAACACCGAAATCAATTTCTCCTCAATATCTGACTGATAGCGTTCACAACGGACGTAGCCATATTTCAGTGTCAGGGTTGTTCTTGATTGGTTCTTCACGACTATTGGTTCGACACGGCTCATTGGCTCTTGACGACGCCAGTGTGTGGGGTTAACACAGTTGATACTCACGTAGGCTAAAATAAGACATACTTGTTCTATTATATTGTAAACTAATCGTTTTAAAAAAAGAGCAACTGTTGAGTTTCTTGACGGTTTCTTCTCAACAGAAACTGCTTTCCGAACCGGTGGCAACTTACGAACGTATTATTTTTTATGTAAAATTTTGACATTTCATAAGAACGCGCAAGCGTGTATGTGAATAAATATATTTTTGATTTTGATTTGATTTTTGATTTTTGATTTTGTTCAAAAACAAAAAATAACAAAACCGTTTTAAAAACATGTAACCAGTTAGTGTCTGGGTTAAGATCATCAGTTCCCAAACTCTATGCGGCAATGGAACACTCTCGAATGCATATTATTTTGATACTATACTTGGTTTGGATCTCGCTTTACGAGAGGCTTCTATTACCCACAATTTTAACACAACCATAACATTACGCGGTAAATAATAAATGACATTAACTGCAAACCAGACGGTAAATTCCAACGCTATTGCGATTATAACGCCACATTAAATTACCGACGACCTTCTAAAATTGTCTCATTTGCATCTAATTTAATGTCGCAGAAGAATAATTGTTTTTTAATATTTAGGTTTTATTAACACACTCGATAAAAACAATACTAACTGTAATTTTCTAAACTAAAGGTTTGCAGTACTTATGTACATGAAAAGGCCAACTTTTTGGATGATTGACGAAAAGTATTTCGCCGCTGCGAGAATCGAGCGTACGTCTACCGGATTCGCGCCCAGACGCTTTAACCACTAAGCTAAACGGCTGATTGCGACACCAACGAAAATCTTAACTTTTTTCATCTACATTGTTTTTTCACATTCCAAGCGATGCTTTATACACAAAATTTAATGTTTCATCTTAAACGCAGAGATTAAAAATAAATAAATAACTGAAATTCAGTTATCCTCGATAACTGTATTTGGAACGAACTGAACTCTTTTGTTAGTACGTGTCCCTATTGAGTCTGTGACTAACTTCAAGGTGTGGCCCGTTCCAAGCTTAACATGTGGATTTCACCATTCTTAAAGTATTAAGTAAGGTAGTATCGTTACAGCGCTCAATTGCAGCTGCAAAAACCTCCCCTACCATTCCCTCGCGACGTGAGTGAACACGAGATTGTGGCCGCCCGTGTGTATTTAGAGTCTCTATCTTTCTAATCCCAAGCCATTGTTCCGCGTTCCAAAATCGCGGGTGCCACGTCGATGGAGCGTTATCAGCGCGAATACAATTTGCGCGGGTCGATGTTCCCAGCGATAGTGGTAATTGGCAGAGCGGCGACATGGCGGAATTGTGCAGCGTTTCAGCCGCCGCGTCTAGAACGCTCGCTTACAACGCTCAGGTTCGCCGCGCGTCCCAATGTCTACTTACCGAGCCCGTTCTGGCCTATATTTTAAATGTGGTACAGCCACGCAACAGTCCTTTCTGTAGCACGAATAGATACGTCCGTCAGGGGAAGTACCACGACATAACAGAAGACCGTTATACTTCTGCGTTTCCTATAGTGATTGAGGCAGGCCCCGGCGCTTTGGCACTCACAAAGGTGGGAACACATCTGCAACCTAACCCCGCTTGCCATCGTCTTACAGAAAATATTCAAACACGATTTTCGCGACGCATTATGTGTTATGTGCGCTTAATAGTCACGCCTTACCACGGTAGGTAATGATAACTTCATGCTACTGTAGATATCCGTTTTATTCGAATTATATTGTCCTCAGTAGCATCTTTCACACTTGGCCTTTACACATTCATCGACTTGTAAATATTATCGACAAACAAATATCCTTAACTATTTTATTACTACGAATTATTTTTTTTTTCTATGAATACGATTCATATTAAAAAAATAATTCGGCACGTTTCAAATCGGCCCAACTTGTACGGTAGTAGGCGTGTCGGGATTCTCAAGTGAAGTAAGGTATCTCGAATCTTCATTTCGTTCAGCGTAAGCATCATGAGGTGCAGCGAGATGGCGCGATTAAAAACCGCCACGCGTGCACGCGGCCTAAGCGACGCTATCTGCGACGCGGCACTTCTGCTAACGGTACCGGAATGCATTGCAGCGGGGAAACATGGCGGCATTGTTGGCGGGAAGCCGACGCGTTTCGGTTTCGCGCCCATTTCGCCGGAACGGATAACTCGGCGGAAATTTTACTTAAACTTAGACTCACGGTATAGTCTATTCTTACTTCGGATTTTGCATTTTTAACTCCTTCCGCATACTAAAATTTGTAGAAAAAGTACGAAAAGATTGTCGCCGCTGTGGGAATCGAACCTACGTCTTCGGCTTTCGCGGCCTGACGCTCTAGCCACTAAGCTAAACGGCTGATTGCCACACCGACAAAAATCTTAACGTCTTCGTACTTTTTTCTTCGTACTTTTTCTAAAAATATTAATGTTTAATCTTAAGTGCAGAGATAAGCACAATAAAAAAAATTCTTTCCGCATAATTATTTCTTGAAATGAGACACATTTACGGTGTGTGTAATGATTTTATTTTCTCTCAATCAGATAGATGTCTCGATTCCAAATTTCACTCAATTCCATTCAGACGATGCGGCTCATTGGCCTAGGATGCTTATTCGAAAACGGAAGTCACGAATGCTAATATCAGTGACATGTCTTTATTTTGAGGTTTTCTCACACCACGATCGGGAGTCGAGTACAACGATTTTTTTTTGTTATGGACCTAAAATAAAACTTCATCCTCGATTAAAATTTCGACACGGTCACAAAAAAAAAACACTATTTATAATAATAACTAAAACGTTCTTGAAAACAAGCAGCGTCTAGTTTAATAAATTTTCAGACTAACGCCGGTTACGCGAAAACCTAGAAGACGCGCTTTGTCGGTGTCTCTGAACAGGTTTTCGACAACAATAAAGCTAAGCGGTAATTTTTTAAAGGTTACACGAGACAGTTTGTCCAATCGTAAAACTGAGCATTACCATAAAAATATAGTCAACGTGGCGTAATGTTCGTGTTAAACATGTCCGCAGTAATTGCTTGAAACTGAGCCCATTCGATGTATCACATTCCAAGATTTATCCCGCACTGAATCATTACAATAACTCTAATGGCGGACGCTTAACCGCAGACAAACACGCGAGTGTGAACGCACCTTTTAGATTAGCATCGAAGCACCTTCTAACGTCATTTGAATATTACAATTTTAATTCTAATGAATTGTTGGCGACGTCTCCGCCTTTACGACCACCGGCCACGTTTGATTCTGGATTCTTTCAACAATCGGAACCAGTACCAATAAAACGTGTAAAAATATGTACCATATATCTCCCGTCGGTTTATTTCGCCGTCTCTTATAGTGTCTTCGTTTCGTACCGCACACTAAATTACTTCGACATGAGTATAGACGTTCTTTCTACTAAGATTATATGACATATTAAATTAAGTTCATAAAAAATAACAAAGTATAAATTGCACTGTTTTATTATAAAGAGCTTTTAAATAATGCAAAGAAATTTTGTGTTAATATGAGCAATGTCGATTTGCAAATTGCCGTCAAACGTATGTGCATATGATTTTGCGCGCCAAATTTTATCGCTCCGTTGACGTCATATATATATGTTTATTGATATATTGTCATAATAAAAAAAGATCCTTACTATTTATTATACTAATGTTTGCGCATAACATATTCATGAGAAACACGTACCCATTTTAAAATCGCTGGTTTGGTATTTTAATTGTTCGACAGATACGATTCGTATCGAATCGTTCATACAAATAGTCGAATTAACCGCTAAGTAGACGATGATATATTGGATTTTGGTAATACAATTAAATGGTATTAAAGTAATAACGAGGAGAGTTAACGTTCGCTTCCACTGACTACCAAATCGTAGCCGAAGATGAATGCCCGTTTTTGAATAACGTTAACGAGTTTTTTTTTTTTTGATAATTTATCTGCTAGCTGTTATGTAACGTGCTTTTGATGGCTCTGAAGGATATAGAGAATGTTTTTGTTTCGTTTTTATTTTTTATTTCCATTTTCTATTTCATGCACCACCTTTTTTTAAATGACTTGTTGAATTTGACTCTGTATACAATGATATTTTATACTACATTTTAGTATAAAATATCATTGCTGTATTAAAACCAATTTTTTCTACGGTTTCCGTGTGCCCTGATTTTTTTTTTGTTTCAAGTAAACACATCTACGAATCGAACGGGTTAATTGTATAATCCAGTATTTGAGCTATCCGAATTATGAATTTCCTTAAAATTCGCCCATCAGTTGTGGCCTAAACATAGAAGAAACACACTAAATAAACTGGATCAAATGGTTCCTCATTATTCAACACCTCAATTCGGCTCACTATTATATGTACAAATTTGTATATATACCAGAGTCTAACTATTCTTCGCGTACCCCCAATACAAATCCCACTTAATAATTCGCGCCACGGACCCCTTGGGCCATCTGCTCGATGGCCAGGGGTCAGTAACTGCGCGTAATGAAGAACCACCTCTGACGTCACCAAATTTTCGTCTGCAGGTTGCAAATCGTTTTTCAAGAGATCAGTGCGGAGAAACCTCACATACTCCTGCCGGGGTAACAGAAACTGTCCCATCGATCAGCACCATAGGAACCAGTGCCAGTACTGCCGACTGAGGAAATGTCTCAAAATGGGCATGAGGAGAGAAGGTGAGTTGCATTAAACTTTTTACCCCGAAGGGACCGCTAACCGTCGTTCGATCGGCGTTTTAACCGCGACGGTTTAACCGCCATGCCTATATTGAGACATTTGTTATCTTCCCTATTAAATATATTCTCTTTGTTCGCCGGTAATTTACGCTACGGCCGTAAGTACTATGTAATTTAAGCCACGTTAATATTATTTTTAATATGTTTAGCACTAACCATTGCTTATGCTGTCCTGGTACTTTAAACTTTCGTTTCTGCACTGTAATTGATCGTGCTTCGTGATCTGCGTTCAACATTGGGCTAGAACATGCTGAAATGACGGAGACAACGAGCTTTTTACGAATTAAATCAAACCAATTATTTCTTGAAATACGGTGGGTACGGATCTTTCTTCAGTCTTTGAGCGGAGGTAATCCTTAGTCGTAAAACGGAACCGCCTAAGAGCGTGCAAAACTCTCACATAAACAGGACCTGACAGGATCCCCCGTTGCGTCAAGGCAAACGGTAAAAGGGATTTTAGGATAAGAGCAAATCAGAAGATTAGAAATTCAGTACTGTAAAATGCTGGGCTTTACGACCCCATACTGCATGCTCGACGTACCATCCGTACCACATACTCTATGCGTGGTATTCGCTCAATTAGGCGCAGGCGCTCGTGTATTATTACGGCGTCAGTAAAACGGCTAAAGTAATTGAATTTCAGTATAGTGCGACCTGCGTCGGAATGTGTTATAATCGCAGAGGCATTAGTGTTGCAAAAACTGAATTTTAAAGGCGGTTGTCGCGAACGCAATTAGTCAATTCATTAATCTCGGCGAACCATTAGTCCGCTCAAGGGCGTCGTTCTAAATAACTGTTTTCTGTCCTCTGGTAACAGGTTATTAACGTCGAATTAAAGCAGACGTTTATTGTTTAGAGGCAGCCTGATTGATTGCATGATTGATTGAGGCGCGATAGCTCAGTGGCTAGATGCGTCCCTAGTCGAGACCTGGCAATCGAATCCCAGTTTTTCGTATTTTCATCTATTGTTCCTAAGGCTTAGTCTGTATTAAAATCACTTAGTCACCTCTGCGTCCCGCTTGGCGTGAAATGACGTTTTCGGTCATCAATAGTTAAACTGTCTTTGCTCACCCAATTAAATATAACAAACTAGGCAAGCAAAGTTGGATTATAGGTACTAGGTAAACGATAAACATAATAAGAAACAGTTATTTGCCATTAAATTGAAGACCTAAGGACGCTTTAATTTTGATATGGCCAAACGGCCAGTTGCCAAACGGTGCCAAGGTCGGAAGGCCTCGGACTATAGCGGCGTTGTTGGTGACTAAAAGCGCAAATAATGATGACAACTAAGCGCTTATAACAGCAATACTAGACATTTTATTCAATCATTGTCAGGTACAGTTGGCATCGAAGCCAGTATAGAATACTTTTAAAATGATTTCTCGCTCAAAGGTTAAGCATAACTATTTAGCGAGGAAATACAGCTAGCGTTCTTGGCACCATGCCGCGTGGATTAGGTTTATTAGAAAATATGTAATTTTAGATAGATTTAATCCTGTAAATGGTATATAATTGATTTGTTTTGCGCGCATCGAGCTCGTGGACTTGTTGGACTAAATAATGTTTTTATGGATTTAGGCAAATTAAAAAATAATTATATGACATCTCAGCTCATTTGAAAAATATTCTCAGTGTATTAAAGAAACATGCTTAGTGATACGATAACGCTTGAATGTGCGATTACATAAAATTGTAATATCGCTCGGTCAAATTATATATTTATTTATTTAAACTTTTACACAAAAAAATTTACATTGTGTATAGGCGGACTTAATGCCTAAGGCATTCTCTCCCAGTCAACCTATGGGCGACGCAGAGACAAAATAGGCAGGTGTAAAAAGTTTCAAATTAAATTTTAAGTTAAAATAAAAGTTATATACATATTCATATAAATATATATCCGTGATATAAGGTTCATTTGTGCATTTTAAAGAGTGAGGCATAAGTGGCACCTTACAAATAAATAGATACATGTTAAATACTAAAATAAGGTGCAGGAAGGTCAGTTATAAATACTTTAAAACGGATGCAGGTTGTAGCCAGGTGTCGTCAGACAGGGCACGCGCTCGATGTGATTTCCCGCGTTATCGTAGCCGCCATTGCGGGGCGAAGGTTCAAGGCCCCATAAGGCGGTGGACCCCCGCTGAGGTCGGCCATTACACGGGTCAGGCCCTCGCTTAAAACCACGTTAATCGGACAAATAAAAACTAGATATGTTCGTTCGTATTTAGTGATCACACATTAAGTTATCGTGATTCACATTTGAACTAGAAATACGCTCCATTTATCCGTCAACCAAGACATCATGCATCCGGACAGCTTCCTAAAAGATATTATGATTATTAAATTTGTAGAAATGTACGAAAAGATTGTCGCCGCTGTGGGAATCGAACCCACGTCTTCGGCATTTGCGGCCTAACGCTCTAGCCATTAAGCTAAACGGCTGATTGCCACACTGACGAAAATCTTAACGCCTTCTTTCTACATTGTTATTTAGCATTTGAAGCAATGCTTGGGGCATCTATTGTTATATCCTTTCCAGCATACAAACAATTTCGAATATCGTTTTACAACGATAATTCGAACGAGAGATGTCGCCATTGCTTCTTAGAAATTTAAATTATGATTACATTATTATGATTACATATAACGAACTCTGAAACTATGTTTTTATTTCAGAAAGGCCATAAAAATTCTTAATTTCAAAACGTACGTGAGAATCGATGATAATAATTAAACTAATGCTGAATGGGTGACAATTATTGAAAATCCATATTCTTATACTTTCTAGATATACATACCTAATTGATATTGATGTCATTATCATAAAAGGTTATCAAAAAGGGGTCGGCATTTCTTCTTCCTGTCGGTCATTTCCGCGTGTAGTCGCGAAACATTAGAAAGCGAAACAAAACGTTCATAGGGTGACGATCCGGAAAGGACAAGGTGCTATCCAACCCTCGGGGCTCATTACACCCTTACCTGACCCCCAGCTCCCAACAAACCGTTTGCTCGTCGAGGAAATAATGGCAAAGGTGAGAAATCTCGTCGTCATCTCGAGATTAGCTCTCGAGAGAATAGGGATGACACAAAAACTAACTGTTCTCCGACCTTTTGTACTTAATCGCTTTAGTCGCAGTTAGAACGGGGTGGGCTTTTTTCCAGTTTTGAACCCGCCGTGTTTAAACTCTTTAGTGGTAAGGGGTCCATGCCGGTGATGCTACCAAATGTTTTGATCTGATTGTTGCACAAAACGATTTGATATGGATACGCGTTTTTTGTTGTTGTGACGCTTTTAGAATGGCCGATATACGGATGGACGAATGAGTGACCATGTAGTGTTAAATTTGAGACATGTTTTTTTTGTGAAACTGTAGATGTCGTTTTAGATACGGTCAAGTTTGTTTTATTTATTAAACCGGCTGGCACTATGAAGGCAGTTTAACATTTTTGGGTAGGGAGCCAACTCTGTGATATAGTTGTTATAGACGTAGATCAAAACAAATGTGAGAAAGCAATTCAATATTTATTAGTATTTATTTGAGTGAGACATTAGAATTTAAATAAGGTATAATGATAAATGCATCATTAACTTTAGAACTGAGAAATAACTCTGACACACTTGAAGCATATCGTAATCAAAAAATTACTTTTTAATTATTCACAGAAAATGTACATACTGAACCATACAACATACATAAAAATGTATAATTCTTAATTTTTTATTATTTCCAATTTAACTGAATAACAAATTTAACTGAATAGCTCCTGCTGATGCATAGACAAGCTCCAAAAAAGTACCACGCCCTAAGAGTAGACTAGCCTAGTGGTAATACTATACTTTTTCGTTTAGTTGCGTGAGGTCACTATTTTAAAAGTTGCCGACCCTCGTGCTACCCCACAGGCCACGGTATCACTTAACATCATGTGAACCGCCTAGTAGCTTGCCCCCTTCTTGTATACAAGAAAAATGCTCTTAATCTGTTGCCCCATAAACATTGCCAAAAATGGTGTCAAGTTTCTGATTGACCTTCTGTGTTACTTTCATTATAATTGTGGTTACAAACAGTTCTTACAAGTAATATTTGTGACGGATGGATGGTGATTTATTAACTTTTCTTCAATCATTTCAAGTATGCCAATACAGGATTTGCTCCTAATTACAATCGGTAAAAATAGATTCTTCTACAGCATAAGCCGACAACCCCAATAAGAATCCAATGTCGTAATTATAAAATTATTTTGTTTTATTGTTACGCATGTTGCAAATCATCATGCTTTCCGAAAATTCATTCAGTAAAGTTCAATCAACTTCACTTTCATATAAAAATTAATTACAGACACATATACAACAATCTCTGCTTGTGCGAAGCTGCAAAAACTAGCAATCGTTTAAATTGCTAGTTTTTAAATATTTGAAAGCTTTATTTTTTTTATAATTCAACATATAAGTAAACCTGATAGAAGCGTTGTTGAAAATCGCATCAGCCCAAGCATTGATTAATTGACCGCATTAGGGGAACCGGTTTTTTTATATTAAATAAGTGCACAGGATAGCACCAAACAAAGGGCCCGTCATTTGACCTCACAATGGCACGTTGCCTTTTGTGTAGCGCGCATCAATCATCGCACCGTTGTCCGCCATATCTTAATAAGCTTTCACACCGTACCGGCCATTCAGAGAGATTCCTTAGCACCCTATAACTTGTAAAAAATTATTAAAGTAACAGCCTAAATAAGTCACCTTTGGGCAAAGGTCTCCTCTGTAACTAGGATATTACATGTACCGATAAGCAATTCCTTCTGCATTCATCTGCACTACAACTACTGCAGTCTTAAAACTGACACGTCTTTAAACTGGGATAGTTTTAACTTCGGAATTTGTAGTTCGGTTATTCGTGTTAAGACTCAAGGTCGAATGGAGGACACTGTGCTATCAAGGTTACCTTTTTTATGGCTAATGAGACAGACAATTATAACACCAGAGCGGTTGAGAGGATGAGAGGCAAATATATAAATATATTTACTTTAGGGTAGCCTTTAGAGGGGGGTATTGGTACTGTCCTGGCTGGGTTGACCTTATCGCAGCAAGAGCAGTGATTTTAACTGTTCCTCTACCACAGTTCTTTATACCGTAATTGATTGTGAATTAGCTATTAATTATCACGTGCATATTTTCGAAAATATGTGAAGTCCGCCAATCCGCAGTGGGGTCGCGTGGTGGTCTATGCCCTGATACCCTCTTTACAGAGGAGGCCTTTCCCCAGCTGTGGGACATTTATAGGCCGTTACTATTATTCTTTGACATTAACATTCCTCTCTCAGCCAATAAGCTGGAAGGAAACGAAAATACTATGGTGGGAATAGTCAAAATTTAAATTATTTTGTATTCTCGTTCGTGGTTAGAAATTGCCGCTTTGGATTCTGCGTTACGCCCACACGCATTCAAAGACAAGATGATTATGATGTAATTGATAAAACGATAGTAAGTTTTTTTAGCTTTCCACATTGGGTCAAGCATCTCCAAGTTAGAAGACATTTTTCCCTCAATTCGTTATGATATGAGCACGTATACAAGGTGCATACCAAAGATTATCTTGAGCTTTCATAACGTACCGTTTGTTGCCACGTCAACTTATTTTGAACAGTTTTGAAATTTCAAGTATAAAATTTGTTAACCACATTTTGACGACCCGAATGGCGTAGTCGGTAGTGTGCGGTAGTGTCGGGTGCCTTCTGCGCCAGAGGGTTTGGGTTCGATCCCCACTACTCGAAAAATATTGTAGTAATAATGTGATGAGCATAGTGTTTTTCTAGTGTCCGGGTGTTTATATATGTATAATGTGTATTTATTTACAAAAGAAAAGTATGTTTAAGTATGTCTATCAGTTTTCTAGTACCAATAGTACAAGCATTGCTTAGTTTGGGACTAGAGAACGTTGTTTAAAAAGAAGGTGTCCTAAAATATTTATTTATTTATTATTATTTAATTTAACGATTCTAGATACTAGGTATGTGAATGATACTGACCAATATCCGCCGTCGATTCTCGTTCATTGGTAAATTTGCCACTAAATAGAAAAATCGTTAAGAACAATGTATCCTTTATTTGAAACTATAAGTTCTTTGCGTCATAAAAGTACTCTAACAGACATGCTTGTCTCGTCAATTTTTCGCCACGGTGTAACGTTACAACGCATTTAATTCAAGTATGTTTAAGAAAGCGTAGAATTATAGAGACAAATTGAGACTAAGGAATCTTGTTTAGGGCACAGTACTTTCCCCGATGCGGGCAGGTGAGTCTCGAAACAGTGTTACCCGCGAAACCGTGCATAACGCGCGGCCAAGTTAACCGTAAACCTGCCCGCTTCCCAAGGGTGCAAATTATGGCAATGTTTGCGTCTCCCATTATTATGTTTGCACAATAGGGGGCACGTCGCACGCCTATGGGCACAAAGGTCGAAGGGGCGTTGAGACGGCGTTAGAAGTCTCCGCGATTTCGGGCAGATGCGCCCATTGTTGACCAACTGACCGTGCCGGGTTGACGGACCTCTGTGACGGACGGTACTGCCCCGTGAGAACCTATTCGTCGCTAAAGGGTCTCTTAAACATGCGAAGCTTGCACGCGAACACGCGTAATCTCGGTTTTGACGGATTAATAATATATCTATTGGTTCTATCGTGTACTCGCTAGTGCTATGCTACAATCCTATACTTACAGATGGGTCGAAGATACTCAAAGTAATGTTTGAACGGCATTCGTTCTAATACCAACCGAGCCCGAGCGGCATCATGATGCTAGCCGAAGGGTCGCACTAAAGCATTCGGTGTTAATAGTTCTGGCTCGTGACACCTACCGAAACCATAGCGAGGTAGATACTGGACACTATATCGTTCTTACAGTAAACCAGGCTAGATCGATTCCAGCCCGCGTCATCAGAAACTTACCAGAAACAGCCTCACTTAGATTTAAGAACCTCGGGGATTTACTGCCGTAGGATAACAACAGGGTACCGCCTCCGACGCGGAAACTTAGCAGAAACTAAGCGACACTTAGAGTTAACAGTCTCGGGGACTTAGCGCCGTCGGATAACAACTGGCCACCGTACTCGCTGACTCCGACGAGCCTATCGTCCATCGACGTGCTGTCGGCCGCATCCGTCAACCGCGCGATCTTATCGCCGACGACTGCCGCGACATTCCCGGCGCACAGCTTAATGCCCGCGTTCGGGGAAACGGCACCGTCGGCCGTCCGTAAAGATACCATCGGCGGCCGTTCCCACGGCCCCTGCGGCACGGTGTTGCCACCACCCGAAAATCGTCCGTCGGGCCGCCAACGCTGGCCTGACCACGGCCCCCTTACCGCCGCGAACGGGGCCTTGAAAATTTGCCCGTGCCCCACACGCCCGTCTAACTGGATCTGTCCTTAGCGAAACTGGTCTAACCGCAAATTACCGTGCATGTTCCTCTTTAACCTGCGCTGCTCTCCAGCTCAGTCTATGTCCATATCTTGACCGTGATTGGTTACCTCCAGTTTTGTCTGAAGTACATCGGGCCCCATAAGAAAAACTGGGCGTGTCAAACATATGGTCATTTTGTAACTGTGATTCTATCCACGTTTATCGTCTTATGACCATAGCTATGACAGCAGTCTGTCCGCGGTTCTCCTGTGGTAGAGTAACTTTGTAAATATATCAAAAACCATTACGCACGTTAAACTGGTAGTTTATCTTCGTAAAACTTATTGTAATAGCTTCAAACGGTGTAAACTAACTTCGGCTTTGGATTTATTAAATAAATCATATGTTGATATGCGTTAATATGATACATTAGGAATGAGATAGATGGGTGAATGTCGTGAGGTGGTTGTTTCCGCGCGTTTAGTTAAGGAGCCATACTTTGGGGATAGCACAATGGAAGAACAGGCAAAGGTGCGCTCCCTGTGAGCGGAGGCAAATATGGCGAATTAAATCGGGTCCCGAAACCCGATAGGTCTCCACAACAACCATTAGCCGCACGAACACAATAGTGTGTATTAGATTACCTCAACAATAAAGCGGTTGAATTGTTTACCGTGCGCTCAAAATCTAATACAGCAATGTCTGTACTGTGATGCAAAGTACATTTATTCAATGAAATAAGCATTTTCGACTTTTTTAAATGCTACATTAAATATGTTATTAGTATTGCACTAGATAGTTACGTGGCTTTTAACAAAAAATCCAAGACCGGTTCGGCAGAAAAAGCAAAAGATGTACGGAATTTAGATTAAAGCGTAAAAAAGTAAGTAAATTTAGCTGGCTGTTTTCATATACCTAGATTATAAAGTACTAGCTGCTGCCCGCGACTACGTCTGCGTAGAATAGGCTGAAGGTGTAACATTAAGACAGCAAGAAAGATATACATAAAATACGTGTATAAATTATAGCCTGTCTTATTCTGATGTATAAGCTATATTATTGTAAAGTTTCATTAAAATCCGTTCAGTAGTATTTGCGTGAAAGAGTAACAAACATCGATCGATACATACAAACGTTCGCGTTTATAATATTAGTAAGGATATTAAGTAAAGATGTTGTAGTGTTCACAACTATAATTTTCTCTTTCTCCGCACTATTTATCAATGCACAACTTGTCACTTTTTTCTTTGTTGTTTGATCGTAAATAATGGTAGTAAAGTATGTAGATATATATCCGAAATTTGCATATTTCGTTTTCGTGAAAGTTTAAATAAATTAATCGACTATTGTACCAATAAATACATAAATAATAGAGACTATAGACGACGGTGTCATCGACTCAAATTCCGTTAGCCTGGTCTGCAAGCATTTCGTAACGCATTATGCAAAAAGTCATTATGTAATACATCTCATATTTGTAGTTGTCATCTCTTGTGCGTGTTATATTCTTGTACTTAATAAGTTCGGTAAGCTTTGAATATCTCTGCCCACCCCATACGAACACAGACGTCTGGTACCTACTTTGGTTGGCTCAATCAGTTTACTACCCATGGTTTCGTTCTTTCACCTAAAGTAAAGTAACAGCCTATAAATGTCCCACTGCTAGGCAAATGCCTCTTCTGTAAAGAGGGTATCACGGAATAGACCACCAGATCCCACTGCGGATTGGCGGACTTCACATATTTTCCGGAATATGTTTTTTATTATTTCGAAAACATGCAGTTTTCCTTAACCGCCGATCATCATAAGTCAGCGCTTAAAATTAACAATTTCATTGGTGCCGGCACCGGGGATCGAACTCAGGTTGCTCGAGTATATTGAATTAAAGGCGAGCGCCCGGACACTGAGCTATCACGCGTCGTTTACATTATTTAGATAGTTCCACACATTTGCGCCAAATGTGCGGTTTCGTCACAGAAGACCATCGTGAAGCGATACTTTCGCGTTTCGTTTTCTAAGTGAGTTAGCCGGAGCCCAATTTTTCAAATGTTGGCAACGCACCTGCTAGCTCCCACTGTTATAAATATCCATGTCCGTGTGGTAACGATTGCTCCTTTGCAAATTTTTCACATAATAAATGGACCTCACGACATTTAACGTTCCGGACGGTGTAAAAGTCCTCAGACTGGCTTCAGAAAAAAGAGGTGGCGCGAGCGAGACCGCGAGACATCCACAAGCTATCAATCAGCCCTTGATTTATATTCATCGGGATGATGTATCGACCGGCACCCGACGGCCGTAAAGCATTCCTTTAATTAACTTTTATTTTTACTAAATCCCCAACCGGGAACATATTCCGGCGGTCCGACGAATGCTAGGGAAATCATCATCTCACGCGAATACAACATAATCACTACATAGTATAAAACAAAGTCGTCCCGCTGTCTGTCTGCCCCTATGTATGCTTAGACCTTTAAAACTACGCAACGGATCTTGATGCGGTTTTTTTACTAGATATAGTGATTCAAGAGGAAGGTTTATATGTAGGCCGCGCGGGTGCAATGTATTGAAGTTAAATAAAACCATAAGTCGTTAAATAAAACCATTTTACCGATTTCATTCCGTTTAAAGTGACAGACAATATATGTTCCACTGCTGGGCAAAGGCCTCCTCTGTACAGAGGGTATTAGGACATAGTCCACTACGCGACCCCGCGGATTGGCAGACTTGACATAGGTATCTTAAAAAATGTTTTGTAATTATAGTTTTAAGCTCTAATCAGCTTCTTTATTATTTTTCTGTCTTTACCACTTTGTATTCTGTCCATTCCAATAATTCAACGCCACCTATTTCCTGACAAGTTGACTCATCGTAAATTCTAAAATATTTGATTTTATTGAAACTGCTAATGTTTCAAACAAACCAAACGGAGCGACTAATAAAACACGTTTGGCGAAGATTTTCGCACATTCCTATTAGAGATTCCGTCCATAAATTATACTGTTATACAATCCATTCCGAAAGTTTCGTCTTATTATTATTCTATCATTATTAAAATAAAGTGCTAATGGTAGGGTAAATTTGTTTGTCTTCATTAAAATGAAACAACCTATGCGTTATCAGATTGTCATTTAATCCTAATAAGATATAGAAAAAAACTAGCATTTTTGTTCATCATAAGAAGTAAGCCAAAGTTGTCGATGTCTCTCCGAGCTTTTTTCTTTGAAAAAGTAACTGTACCTCACTTTTAAAGGTAACTGACGTAAATCAGATGTTAAGTACGAAAAGATAGAAACGACCATCCATGGAGTTTCACAATACCGGACGGGTTGCAGATGTGAATTATTAACGGCCCCAATTACCTCACCAACTAAATGAATCAAAGCAATGATCGGCGTCTTCTGTGAGGTCGTGGTAATTCCCCGGACAAGCTTGCCCGTGCGTGCAACAGAATCTGCCACGGGGCCCTACCAGTGCCGTCTGGTTATCGTCTGGGGAACCACCTGCTCATTTTCCGATAAGAGGAATCTAGTTTTGAGATGATTTTATTTTATGCTAAAAGGTGGCATGCGAGCTAGTGGTTTACCTGATGTTAAGTGATAACCACCTCCCGTGGACATTTACAGCACCCGTAGGGTTGCAGATGCGTTGCTTTCTAATAGAGCTGGCCCCGGATACCTCACTTACTAGGCGAAATGCAGCAGTGTAACACATCCCACTACCACTTGACGCATGTCTCCTGCGAGGTCGTGTAACTACCCCAGACGGACCCGCCCATTCGTGCAACAGAGACTCTTACGTGGCCCTACCGCAGCTGCCATCTTAACGATTCCGTATGAAGGTTCGAGAAGATTCGTAAAGCGATATCCCCATCGCCACATCACGTTCATGCTCCCCGCGGCCCATCATTCAAACGGCGTCAGGGAACGCCACGTCAAAACACCCGCATCGTCCGCGCGCTCTCTCGCGGGGATCGAACTCGGGACCCCCGCGGCGCGGCCAGCGCCTAACGAACCGACCGCTTGATTTATCGCCGTTCCTTCCACGATTCTAATTCGCTCGCGACGATGGTGCCGTGAATTATCGCTTCGCGCCTTCTTCGTTAGTAACACCTATGTACCACCGAGCAAAGGCCCCATCCGTACGGACGGTATTAGGCGATAGTCCAACACGCGGCACTGCGTATCGGCAGATTTAACATTCTTAGAAATATTTTGTTTTAATTATTATTTCGAAAATATGCTGGTTTCCTCACGACGTGTTTAAAAAACCCCCTGAACCCAGGTTGCTCGAGTATATTGAATCAAAAGGCAGCGTCCGTACATAGAGCTATCGCGGCTTCGTTGTTAGCACTTTAGTTATCTTCGCGCTATCCTTTAACAGGGTAAGCAGACTAGCTAGCCCACATTGTTCAAAGAATTCTGAGCTTTCATTTTTCAAAACGATTACTATAGGTCCTGTCCTTTTTATTTGACTCCGATGTTAAGTGTATTGCTAACCTTAGAATGGCTTGCTACATCACTCTTTAAAGGAAGCGAGAAAGTATGATAATTCTCTTTCAAGTTCTAAAGACCTTCTACTTCCCAGTCTGTGTATTTGTGCAATACTGCATATGCTTCTACAACCCGTTATACCGCAGACTGTCATTTAGTATCGTTTTCATTGGCTTGATTATTTAATAACATAATAAAATCACCATTTATAGCGCTCTATGAGTGTAGAGGAAAATGTGTTGCGAATAATTATCATTAGAAACGATTATGACGACTATAACGATCACAAAATTCCAAAGATTTGAATTAGATAACAAAAATAAATTGTAACATCATAAGCGGCCGTTCGACTCCTACCAGGCGTGCATAAATCCAAACTGAAAGTATTATGGAAGTGTTAAAGCTCGGACGTCTTCATTTCACCGTTTCATTTCTAAGCTAATCGTAAGTTTGATCTGCGCCTAATCACCGTGTTTCCAGCTCCATCGCCTTAATTTAATCACCCGAATGGCCGATCACTGTTAAAACGGCGCTATAATTAATTCGGAGCGATATCTGACCGCCATTTCCGCTATTAGACGATTCTTAAAACGCGGACTAATATCCGAATTATCGTGAGATTCTAGAACGTTCTCGAACGTACATAGTCAGTTTAAAAATTGAACAGTCACCTTGTCTAAGTAACCAATATGAGCATATCATTTTACATCTGAAACAGATTGATGGTTCATACAATGTGATTAGAACCCAGTACCGATGTTGGTAAGTATCCAACCACTAGGTCACCTCCATCTATTCGATTTAATTTCACGCGGACACTAACGCCCGGTTTCTAAAACACTGATCATCGAAGTCAACTAATCAGCTGTCAAATAGCATTTCAAATGTTATTTGAGTTGCCAAAAGGATTGTTAAACTCTTTAAATTGATTATTCTGATCATAAAGGAGATCATTCTGATCATTAAGAAGATCATTTTGATCTTTAAGAAGATCATTTTGATCATTTAGAAGATCATTATGATCAATTCAAAGAGTTTAACAAATCCTTTTGGCAACCCAAATGACATTTGTAAATCCATTTGATAGCTGATTAGTTGACGTTTACGATGATCAGTGTTTCAGAAACCGGGCGTTAGAGTCACTGACCACGGCCGACGGCGTACGATCATAATACTCTCGCAGATATGTGATTAGGCGTGGGGTCCCGGAGCGGTCGGCGGCCGTCTCGCTTGCACCCCGCCGTCCGCGTATATCACTGTCCCCCTCCAACTCCACCGACCGCTACAGTGAACTACCACCTAAAGATGCACGATATCTGATGATTCATCATGGATCTAACAGACGGGCAGACGTGACACGCGAGAAGAATGCCGACGACTTTAAACTTGGAGCAGTTCAAGTTTCCTTTACGAAGATGCACAAAGACAAAAATAAAATAATTTATTTTGTAGTTATAATTAACGGGTTTAAAGTAACGTATCTGTTAGTCGGCTATGAAAACTGTTTTCTTTTAGAATTGCATTGGAATCCGTTCAGCCGTTTTCTTGTGTGCAGCAAACTCATTAACTACCAACATTTACAACATTCCCGAAATTGCTTAAGTCAATCCTTGGAGCTTAAGTAATCAACTGTATAACAATGTAATTGTTGTAGAAAAAAAATGACTGTTTCTTCTCCGTTAGAGGAACCTCATTACGAAACGGTGGTAGATTTAAAAAATGACTATCGATAAATGAAATGCTTCTCATTACGATGAATAATTTGTTGATTTGATTTGTAGTAACTCTTAAGCCTTGACCAAATAATGCCGCATTCACGAGATCGTATTATACTTGGCCGATTACCATGTCAGCAAAGACCTATTGAGACAGTTAAATAACATCTGGAACAGCTGATAAGAAAGTTATACGTTTATACGATCGCTAATTAAGACGATACATCTTTGACATCTCAGTGTTAAATACGATTAAATAGCAAAATTACGGTTCAATGGTGTTTAACTTCACTGGCCAGATAGCCTACTAGGGTTCGAACCCGGCACCGTCTTCTCCGCCGCGTGTTGAATCTGTTTATCGGACTCCGCATACGTAATTAGGCGACTGGGTGTTCCGCTCCTCATTATGCGTTAATAAATTAGGGGCTTTTATTGGCGCTTACGCGATTTCGACCGTTCTACGGACCAGAAAAGTCTCTAATGGGCCATCGATTAGTGCCTCGTAAATTTCCGTCGGCCGTCGTGGACGAGAGCCCACAATGTAACAGCGGCGGGCAGGACTAACCAAACGGGTTCCTAGAACCGCTAGCGTACTAACCAATATACGTACGTGCATTACTGAGAGCGGTCTGTGAGAAGATTTCACTTGTAGGTAATTCCCGCCGTGTTCTCTCTTGCAACGGAATCTAGACAGCGTTTTCACTGTCTCGACTATGTTTGTGCATTAATATTTCGCATTTCGAAATGTGGTATAGAATAATAAGCTCCTCGCACATGGATCAGCTAGGGCGGTTAATGCTTTCGTACGGCTAGTGAGGTATACATGACGGCTACATCTCTGGTGTTGTGTGTCCACTTACCGTCTAATGGACTCGTTCATACTCAAGTTACATATTTCGATTAAATCTGATATGTCTGAAGTACCATTATCCATAGAGAGTTTAGTTATAACAGATAATAATCCAATAGAACTTAAAAATGCGAGTTGATGTCGACTCTACCATAATTTGTAATGTTGTCTTATGCGGCGAATTCACTTTGTCAATTCCCTTTTGTATTTAAGAATTTGCTGCGGTCAATCTCAAATCAGTTGGCTTTTATAGACGGGCCAAAGCTTGAGCCGAAAGCCGTTGCTTGAGGTTTCTAAAATGGCGTGCAGCAATGAGTATTCTATATTCCTTACGCGTATTTCGTGTAGAAATCTCTCTGGACGTTTTCACTTAATAAACTCGTCGGAAAATTAATTACATTGATCAATTATGTTTAAACGTGTTAAGGTTAAACTAAGTCCAGCACTAGTATCGCTACATTGTTGCTTATGTTACTATAACATAGTATAACATTTAACAAGCAAGATTAACCCAGGCTGTCTTGGCGCACCAACTCTAAATAACCTTTTAACGATAATTCGGTAATAAATATCAAAGTCGATGCACCGTGCACCTGTAAAAGTTACGAGAAGAGTGCGGCTCAAAAATTAAGATAAACAGAGCTGCCTACAGAGAGGCACGCGACCAAATCGCTTTATTATGCGGAAGGTAGCTCTACAATTCCTATACAGTGCCGGCGCACGGAATTAATTATGGGACTTACGTCACACGAAACGGGTGGGCGGATACCGAAGCGTGTTGACACCTACTTTCTACGTCTACGGCAGTCTATTAGCATTTCGCGAGGCGACAGCGTTATTGGCCGACGGAATGGCGGGCCACGAGTCGAGCGAAATCGAAGGCAGTCTTTATTACGCGAATAACATAAAAGGAGACGTTACGAACACGGCTGACGTACGGCCACAAAATACGCGAGCGTTACGTTTCTTCAATGGTAGTGGCCACTAAATAAGCGGGCCATCACAGCACAAGTAAGTTCTAATCGCATATGTCTACGAATTAAGAAAATAACAAAAACAACTAGACCGCGGTGTTTCTTGCCGGTTTTTCTTTGTTCAGGTCTAGCTTAGTGAACCGGTGGTGGTATTTTTGCTGACGTTCAATAAGAGCTTAAGTCAAGCCTATATTGAATAAAGATACTTTGACTTTTACTTTGAAGAGAAAAATTCCCGATGCCGTTAAGGCGTCAGGAGTCGGGCCTTCGCCGGGCCGGTCGCGTGCTGGGCCGCTTGAAAAATGTCCTACATAAATAACGGATTATCGGCCCGTATCGCCGAGATAGCGGCTAACGACTGAAATAAATAGGCGAACGGTGAATGATTCTACTCGCCGCTTCGGATCTGACTCGGTGTTGGCCTGACGCCGCCGCTTCTAGCAGGAGCTGAAGCGTTTTTCGATTCAATTTTATTATGTTCTGATTTTTAAAAACTTTTCTTTCTTACCTTATCTATAGTTGTGAAAGTAATGATAGTATCCTCTCTTAATCGCCTCTTAAAGTCTTAATTTTATTAATTCGAATTTTATATACTTTAATTTATTTGAAGTGATAGATAGAACAAACTTTTACGAGGTTTTCTTTCATTTATTGAATCATTTTTTTTTAATATTCTACTAAATTTCGTTTCGAATTCAAATAAAAATGTTAAATTTATTGTAATAATGATATTACACTACTAACTAACGATTTACAAGCTTTAATTAAAAACGACCATTACGTCATAAAGCAGGAAACAGTATCAACGCTCCCGCCTCCGCTACCGGCTATCGCTTACAGCCAACTTCGAGATATATGGCCATACATGCCGCAATGCATCTTACGAATCTCGTAAGAGAAGTAACATCTCTGATAGTTCTAAACACCGCAGACGTCTCTTCTAATGGATGTATTTATTCCTAGTAATTTATGATTTTTTTCTCCCAACGCACCTACAATTAAGTGTAACATATTCAAGCTGCGTTCGAGGCAATTTGTTTTACAACGTAATTAAGTGACTTATGCATTTATGTATTAATTGTTGTACGACTTGTAATTAAGTGTGTAGTTATGTATATCCTTTGAGGGGGCCCTAGAAATACTTAAGCTACGTTTGTCATTAATGCAATCAGCCTTCGTTTTTAGGGTTCCGTATCCAAAGGGTAAAACGGGACCCCATTACTAAGACTCCGATATCTGTCTGCCTGCCTGTCTATCTGTCCGTCTGTATCTCATGAACCGCGACAGTTAGACAGTTGAAATTTTCTCAGATTATGTATTTCAGTTGCCGCTATAACAGCAAATACTAAAAAACAGAATAAAAATATAAGATAATTTAAATTGAGCTCCCATAAAACAGACATGATTTTTTTGCCGTACGTTGCCCGTAATGTTGGCCGATTTTTTTATGTGAAAATTTGTTTTTATGTGAGAAAGTGGCAAAGGAGCTGGCGGTTCACCTGATGTTAAGTGATATATTAGATTATTTAAGAGCGGCCGTCCATTGCATATCATTCATGAGACACCTTAGCGACTTTGAGCGGATCGTGGGGACCTTGAAGGCGTGTGCTTTACTCCAGTACAACTGGACCAGTTCAACCCAAGGCGCAATAATTGGCAAGGCACGTGCAATCATTGATAGCTCTGTGTCCGGACGCTCGCTTTTAATATACAAGATATACAACAAAATACTAGAGCAACATGAGTTCCAATACCGGTGCTGGCATCAGTGAAATTGCTGATTGTAATTTTGTATGCCCACTTATAACGTGCTTAGCGGTGAAGTCACATTGTTTGTTCGTATATTCTTTATTGTACTAAAAGTTTGTACACAGGCAAACTTAATGCTAAATAGCATTTTCTTCTAGTTAATCTTTGGTGGTTGAGAGCAAGTCATGGGTAGTAAAGCTAAAATGACCAAGATTTTAAGTGTCTATCATAAAGAATATGGCAAAACTAAATATACTTCATCATAAATACAAATAATTACAATTTTACATACGCATACGTACGTGTATATATTATATTATGCATACTATTTATTGTACACTACATGTATATATCCATATATCCACATTTTAGAGTTAGTAAAAAAAGTAGGTCTGTCAACGCGCGGTATATTACCCTCTGTACAACGGCCTACTTGCTTGGCAGACATACACCTATAGGCTTTCACTTTATCATATAACTCGGCGCTTTAATGCAAGCAGGCGGTTCACATAATGTGAACACCGCCCGCCGCTGTTTACAACTGAAGGGTTGTGTACGCGTTCCCGACCTTTAAAAGTTTGGGGTCCGTTTGTCATCACTTCACGCCCGTCTTCTATGACGTCGAGGTATCTCCCAACAAGACTGCTCGTTTGGTCAGCAACTGCTAAGAACAAGGAAACTTGCCTGCCTTGAATCCACACAAGGAGTTCAGCTCAGTTTAATCGCCAGTTCCGGTTTCTTTATACACATTGACAGAAATCTTTTTAATATTTTGTTCGTAACAAAGTGAAATATTAAATATATGTGCTAACCTAAGCTTTAGCAAACAAAAAGCTTTTGTAGTATAAAAGCGTTGTAATCTTTCGTGCCTGAATGATTAAGCCCTTTGCCTTTCCGCGCGAGAAAAAAGCAACGGAGAGTTGCATTACGTCACATCGAACACAAGCTGTCACAATTCGACCAAGGCATATGTCTTTGGTATGCACAATTCATTTTTTTAAATGTAAAACGTAACGTTTTTACTAAACACTGGGTTGCGGTCTAGCGGCTCTGCCGTCATAAACGCGGGTTTTCGCCGCGCGAACTGTGTCAAGAGCGAAATTATGGACCTGTCTATCGTGCGCCGAGCACATCTTGACTTTGCTGCGTAGGGAACAAGGCCGCTTTTCCACCGACGGCGCGGGACGAGAACATCAGCCGATTATGTACGTGACACGGATTAAAACAATTTGAGCGGAGCCTAACGTCTTTCCACGTAAACGGGTCAAGCGTGAGCTGCTTCCCGAAAGAGTTTCGACGGTTTTTTTTATTACCACCGGTTTTTTTTGGCCGATGATACGCCTCCGCTAAGTCCGAGATATCAAATAGAGGTCGTAGATAATTGATCACGGACACACCATTTCAGATGCTTTAGTGAAATGTTTTGATATCTAATACAGTTGATTATTCGGAATGTAGGTCTTTCGCTGTGGTTGGGCCATGAAGCTTGTGATATTGCATGAACACATTGGCCAAATTCAAAATTAAAATCGGCCTCTTAATGTTATTAATGATTTCATCAATTCATAATACGCGACACGCGGCAACCTAACTCTGGAAAGCCAAGCGGTGATGAAGCTACATTAAGTTTGTAGACTGAAAGCCCAAAAATCAATCACCAAAGTAAAGATCATCACTAGTGTTCTTTCTCCTGCTTTTACAAGGCCGTTGTCTCAAAAAACATTCAACAGAAAACAAGACAGAACGTATAGTATTATCAGACAGACTTATAACTGTATACCATTTAAAGGGAAATCAGTTGTATTCAGCACAAAACAACGCCACAAACGAAAGATAACGCAGCTTTATCGGGCGACAGTTCCACAATTAAGTAATAAACAAGCGCCTTGAGTAAACAGTCTCCGTGTACAATAATTATACCCCTCCCCCCCTCTCCCCATATTTCATGGTAAAACGGTCATAAAATAATAACTGGTCGACGATAAACTGTGCTAGACCGATCTCTTAATTGATCTGTAAGCGACGTACCGAAGTAAACTGACAGCTAGTTCTTCTATTGGCCGTATTTTCTGTACGTGTGTTGACTGTGCACTAGGAAAGCGTGCCCAAACAATATTTATATTGAAACTCAAATTCAAGATATCTTTATTCACATAGGCTTGCGCGTTCTTATGATACGTCAACATTTTACATAAAAATTAAGAAGTTCGTAAGTTACCACCGGTTCGGAAAGCAGTTTCTGTTGAGAAGGAACCGCCAAGAAACTCAACAGTTGCTCTATTTTAACAATATTAGTTTACAATATAATGGTAATAAACATAGTGCGAACACGCATAACTAATAAGTTCGTCCTCGCTTACGAGCACGGCGAGACCAACACAACCCGTACACAAGGTACACCTGTTCCAGGTTCTAACTGCCTCCAGCTGGTTAGTACAGTCAACAGCCATCGGGGCACGATCCGCAACGGACCTTGATGGCTCGTAGGTGCCTTTTTGCCTCATGCCTTTATATAACGCACGCATAAACACATGCGCGGCCTTACCAATCACGGCGGCTCATGGCTCATCAAGATCTGGCTAACTCACGCATTCTGTGTTTGGTGAAGCTTTAATAGTCTAACGGGTTGAAAGCAAAGATATCAGTATATCATCATAGTTAGAGTCTAATAATCTCATGTAGAGCTGCACTCCGGTCGATGTGTTTTGAATTAGGTTTAAAATCGTAACGAATTCTGTTGACAGTATTGTAGTGGTTGTCTCTGGGTGCAGTTTATTATATAAAACTTGTATTTATGAGTATATAGGTAGACTTTTGTATTTGGAGCGCAGCTTTCAAGAGTAGAGCAAACAATTGATTGAAAATGATAAATATTTTGAAATATCGCCACAACTTCGACAAGAAAAGCCAATTGATTAAGTAATGATAAAAATATACTTATAAGATTTTTGGATATTTCGTTTTAATATCTTTTTAAAGGACAAGCAAAGCCCAATTTCTTAACGAACGTTTGTGGAATCGGCAAGATTGCTTGCGAGTTTACAAAAGCCTATGGGCTTAGTTTATTTTAACATTTTTACCACCAAAATCAGCCGTTTTTAAATATTGCACCATAAAACGTGTGTAACAGACGCAAAGGCCATTAAATATACGTTATTTTTACATGACAATATAAATACTATTTATAATTTACCCGCGGATTGCCATTTAAAGTTGATATGATTGTTTTGAATAGAATTCTCGTGCAATATCAAATATAAAGGCGCCTTTCGAAATGTTACCGTAACTGACACTGACGTTAGATTGTTTCGAAAGCTTTAGAAAATTTCAGCCGTAATTAGTTTCTAAGCTTTATTAAACAATCGCTTTGTCCGAGCTCGCACCCATCGATTTTAGATAGTGATGTTCCGACGCGGGGACGTGCCGAAGATGTATCGACAGATAGCGTAATGACGCGCTATTAGGCGAGGTGTCGACGCGGCGTGGGAGAGTGCGCGGCCTACATTCGCCCGGCCCGCCGATAGGGATGCGACTATTACCGACGAAATAGCGGTCTCCGAACGTCGATATTTATATAGTCTATAAGTGATAATTTCCCAATGATATAATTAAAGTATAGTGTTGGGCCGTTTTACGCTATTGCGATTTAACTGTGGTAGGGGCACGCAACAGTTTTCACTGTGGCATAAATGTGCTGGTCCGTCCGGGGAAGTACCCAGACGATGACCGGCGTAATGTGAACAGTTAGACTTTTGCGTTTCGTCTGGTAATTGACGTAGCCGGGGCCCACTTTATTAAAAGGTGGCAACGCATCTGCAACCCTAAGGATGATGCAAATGTCCATGCGTCCCGGCATTTATCACTTAACGGTCGCTTGCCATCCTCTAACAAAAAATATATTGTGATTACAACGCGTCGCGAATAACTTTATTAGGCATCAAGATCAGTGTCGTTCCGATTAAGGGAAAAATTTGGTAGCGTCCAATTAAACAGAATCGTTGCCAGTGTGTCCAGTTTGATTTCTTCGGTCATTAGCCATGCCTCGAGTTTATTTATAATCCAAATTTCATTTTGTTCATTGTAACATTATTAGTATCTTTATTCAGTCTACGTGCTATTTTCATAATCTCTCGAGTGTCGATGAGACGAAGAGTGTAAATAGTAAAAGATATATATCATCGTATAAGTATTCAAATAATTTTATGCTAAGTGATGATTATCAAACAAAGTCTGGCAGTTGCCAGTCCGGTTCACAGTGAAACATCACTACGGTCCAATCACGAGAGCAATTACTCTAATTCAAACGGAATTATTCCGTAGCTACGTAACACTTTAATTGAATTGTTGATGTAAGGCGAAGTATAATTTGTGGACGCATGTTCGCTGTAATGATCGCTACCCAATACACTATTTCCGAACGGCCAAATCTTATACAGAAAAATAACAAAACAGAAATAGTATTCGAAAGAGGTTTTACTTAAAATTTTACTTTTTAAGAACATATTCAAAAGAACTTTTAGAAATGTTAATTATTATAATACCGAATCAATTAGATTGTAAGCCAATTTTAAATGAACAAATGAACACATTCAACGTTCATTAAAGATATTCGCTGATATATCTAAAACAACTAAAAAATTCAACTATTTACGTAGCACGTTTTTCCGGAGACGAGTGATAAAACAAAAAACGCGGGTGCGCGTGCCCGAGCATTCGAGACGGTGCGCTTTGTTGAACATTCCCGCCAAAAAACGTGTACACTCGAAATACCGATCGCGCTCGACATATCTATCTCTTGCGTTCGATTCAGAAATAATTTATTTGAACTATCCGAGAGATAATTATTCGCTAAAATATTGAATCGATTTGATATTTAACATGGTGAGCACGAAAAAAAAAATATATAGTTTTTTGTTTTAGTGCTTTTATATCTTAAATTGTTTATGATGTACCATAAACATAATAAACTAAAAATACATGTGTTAGTTATGTTCTTAATAAATTTCAAAGATAAAGAAATCATTTCTCTTCATCTTGTGATACGTTTTTAATATTAAATACCATTGCAACTGATCGAATCGATTCGTGTCGACACAGAATCGATGTTTTCGGTGTCACGATTGTGAAAATTCCACAATTAGAAAACCAGTGGTTCCGTTAGGCTAGATTTGGTTATACCCTTAATTGTTATAACAATCTCTAATGTACTGTAACAACAAGGGATGATCTTGCGAGGAAAGGCTACTATTTTTTTTTAAATTTATAGTACTAATCTCACAATCATGATTCATTTTTCGTGTCAAATAACAATATTCCTATCATAGGAAGAAATTTTAGTGTACAAGGGTGTTTAGCCAATATCGTTTGGCGACATTTATTTGGCCTTTTCTTAAAGTCAGTTTGCCTTTCCAGTGACGATTATCGGTATTGGACAAAAACCTGAACTATTATTACAGGTCATACAAACCCTCGTTCCACTTCAAAATGGAACATACTGCTAAACAGAGACTACGCCAAATAAATAAAATGAATGTAGTGGTACTCTCAGGGCACCCCGAGCCGTAAGCGTCTTCTAAGGCACAGATAATAGTAACAAAACATTAACATAACGACTCCGTTAATTGCTGGAATGCGCTCGGTAAGGTTTTTTACCGTCGCAACGATCAGTTACACCTGTTCGATGAGACAGTCGTGACGTGGAACATCGATTTATTGCGACTACACTTGATCCCGGCACGACACGATGTCACGGCGCTTAGAGCAGAAAAAAGAGCGACCATAGACAAAAAACCGACCGTAGAGAACTAGAATCCGCCGCGTAAACGCCTTGCAACAGATCAGAAGTAAAAGTCATTCCTTCTGCCTCTTAATGTAATTCCTGGTTTTTTTTTATTATTTTGTTGCATCATGTCTTGTTGCAATAAGATTTTTTTAAACATTGGTAAGTTCGAAGTTATCTTTGTATTGTATGCAAAATACCGTGAAAGTAACGTAAAGGCTCCTTTATTTTAGTTTTGCGGAGATTTCGAAAATACACTGTTCTTTTATCTTCATGCTAATACATTTTTGCATAAACCTGAGTAGGTTACGCAAGTGTTATTCCAATAGTCCGTCCCATCTGGTGAGTGAGGTAGCCGGGGCCTTCTTTGTTTTATAGGTGTCAACGATTGGCGATGGGCGGCGATATTCACTTAACCTCAGGTGAATAGCCTACTTGCTCGACAACTTTTCACCTAAAAAAAGTCTATTTAACGTCTTGTTATGGGTTTTTAGAAGCCGTCTCTTAGTACTACCGACCACGTAGCAGTTTCTGAAATCTCAATCTTTGCTGTCTGTCATGCTGTAATCTCCACGTATAAAGATGTCTCTGAACATGTTCGTACTAAGTAATTTGACATCACTTTCACCCTTAGTACACAAGAGCCGAAAGTGCTCCCTGCCTCTTGTTTATTCAATTATAGCGATGCGGACGACGCAATACGTCTGGCAGAAGTTTCGGCCGCCTCTCCGAAGGTGGCCGAGGTCGAAAGCTGGCCGGTCACCAATTTAAATCGCATTAATAGAAATTACACTTGCTCCGGACGTCAACCGTTGCATCAACGGAACGCGGCGGGACAACCGTAATCTGCGTCAGTTGCGCCATTACGGGACGCGGTTCTATTTGACTCCGACACGGACTAAACGTCAAAAGTTACGCTATTGCCGTATCGAGAGTTGGCAGTTGGCGTTTAATATAAAGCAATCTGCCGCGACACTAACGCCCGGTTTCTGAAACGGTGAACATCGTAGAAGTTAACTAATCAGCTGTCAAATGGTTTTTCAAATGTTATTTGAGTTGACAAAAGGATGGTTAAACTCAGAATTGATCAGAAAGATCTACTTATCTATGATCAGAATGACATTTGAAAAGCCATTTGACAGCTGATTAGTTAACTTATACGATGATCAGTGTTTCAGAAACCGGTAGTAAGCGTAATGTTTCTTAACTGTAGCAACATAGTTCTAATCTTTACGAGTTATTCTTTACCGCGTACTTACATATTTGTCTATCAATAGTAGAACTCTAATAGTAAGCAGTGAATATAATGCTGAAGAACATAGCCTACACTTCTTACTCCATGTGGTTTTCGTTTGAATCAAATCAAAATCAAAAATATATTTATTCACATAGACGCTTGCGCGTTCTTATGAAATGTCAAAAATTTTACATAAAAATTAATACGTTCGTAAGTTACCACAATTAATTAACAACAAGGCGCGTGAGATCGTCATCTTTGTGGTGCGGGGTATCCGTTGATCGTAGCGAGACCAGCTGCTAGGCGCGTTAAGTACACGTCGAAACGCAGTGTTGCAACACGTGTACGCTGCTGTGGCGGTAGATTTAAGCCCGGGGCACACAGCAGCGTCTGCTGTTGCATGCCGGTTCAGCCGTACAAAATACCACGAAAAGTAGAAGTATTTACTGCGTTTCGTCTGGTGGATGTGTTAAGTGACGCTTGCTTTACTTAAATGACCACGAAAAGTAGAAGTATTTACTGCGTTTCGTCTGGTGGATGTGTTAAGCGATCCACCCTTGCTTTACTTTAACTGACGTTTTTCCTTTGAGTCCGTAGAGATACCGTGTGCTAGTAAGAACCCACGAGTTTGATACAGCCCTCCATAAACGGGATATGTCATCTGTGGGCCATCGAGCTTCGGTACGGTGTCACCCACCCTGCTAATTGGGCTAAGCAACTTATAACCTTTACGTTAATGTCCCTGGGAGGCGGGAACATCAGGCGAAATTTCTGCCCATTCGTTTAAAAAATAAAATGTTAGAACGGCCGTTATAAATAGAATATTGTTGTAATATTTTTTTATATTATCTACTCATAATTACTTCAAAACAAAATCTACTAACGTTATAGTAGTTTACACGTATACACATCTAGCCGTACACGTAGATGTACAAAAAGCTAATTTTAAATTTTAGTTATTATCTGACCACAACCCCACTGAGGCAAAACCAAAATGACACCTTAATGTTAAACGTTTAGGGTACATGAAGATTCAGAAATTATTTATTAAAATTTTAATATTAAAAAACTTAAAATTAAAATATTAAAAAATGACGTATAATGTTTTCTGCTCTTTTGTAAAATGTTGTAGATTCGTATTTATATCTTCTAAATCATATACCGAGTTGTGTTATCGAAACAGTATTCATATCAAGGCACTGACCAATCAAAACGCCGTTCGTTATCACAATCTGTCAGCGCGCACGCTCGGAATTATTGCATATCCAATATCCACAACAGCAAAGCGAACGACGGAACAGGTTTTTTAAGTTTATACATATCTGTTTCTTATAGCGATCGTAATTGACGCCTACGATTGCCCGCGCAGGCTTAGCGCCCGTACCGAACGCACAAAATGATTACGAACACAAAAGTTCCCCCAAGACACGACAATAGGCGGCCATATTAATTTACGTTTCCCGCCACAACTCTGACAGTTGTTAGGAGGCCATAAACCGCTCTGTTACGCGCGTGCCATAATGACGCACTCGCATGCTAATTGCTTACTACTGCTTTTGAGTGTTTCGATGCGTATTTCGCCAGGCTCGAGCGATTATACATAACGTTTTATAGGCATGTTACTTATAGAATTGCCTATAAAGTTATTAATGAGATTTGTAATAAAACAATTCGACTTAACAATTTGCAATCTGCGGGAACAAAACCGAACGCTTGCAGAACGATTTCATCATTCTTACGATGAGTTTTTTTTTAATTGGCACGCGGATATACTTAAATTATTCCATATTTAAATGTTAAAATTTAAGTTCTTATGAAGGAATGAATCTGTAGCCGGCCTACAAATTTAGATTAGAGCCCAGAGAAGTAGGGCATGCGATTCTGCGGGGCAAATGCATATTGAAATCTAGGCAAATATCAACCACAATCAACCTAACTGATTCTTTTCTTTTGTTTCAGCTGTGCAAAGAGGTCGGGTGCCACCGACTCAGCCCGCTGGCCTGACGTTGCCAGGCCAGTTCGCCCTCTCCAACGGCGACCCGGCCGCTGGCCTCAACAACCACCCCTACCTCTCCTCCTACATATCTCTATTGCTCAGAGCCGAGCCCTACCCGACCTCGCGCTACGGACAGTGCGTCCAGCCGACCAACGTCATGGGCATAGACAATATCTGCGAGCTCGCTGCGCGGCTGCTCTTCTCGGCCGTCGAGTGGGCCCGCAACATCCCCTTCTTCCCCGACCTCCAGGTCACTGACCAGGTGGCCCTGCTACGGCTCGTCTGGTCGGAGCTGTTCGTCCTAAACGCGTCCCAGTGCTCTATGCCCCTGCACGTGGCGCCCCTGTTGGCCGCGGCCGGCCTCCACGCGTCGCCCATGGCGGCGGACCGCGTGGTCGCCTTCATGGACCACATACGCATCTTCCAGGAGCAAGTGGAGAAGCTGAAAGCGCTCCACGTGGACTCCGCGGAGTACTCCTGCCTGAAGGCGATCGTCCTGTTCACGACAGGTAAAATTTTGGACAGCCTGTTCGGGGAGGCGCGGCTGCTGCTTTACAGGGTGGCCGGCGCCGGCGGCGCGGTTACCGGCTACGGGGAGCTGGCGGCGCTGGTTAGGACGCACCTGGACGCGTACGCTGAGGCGACGCGCGTCCAGCAGGCGCCCCAGCCGTCCGCCGCCTCCTCTGGGTACTACTCCACCCTAGACACGTCCATGGGCGTCAACTCCTCCCTATCTTACGGCAGCTTCCTCTCAACGCCGTCCCGTCTGCCGCCCAACTACACTAGCAGCCCGCGAATGCCCGACCCGGGCTCCTCCTTCAAAATATGGGACGGCGGGAAGCCGAAGGATCAGGGGGGTTGACGCTCAAAGTGAGGGTCCTTGAACAACTTCGGGGTGTTGGATGTTTGGGTTTGCCGGATGGCGTACGCCTGGTTCTCGGTATCGGCCCGCGTGTTTGACCGTTGCGCTGTATGGGGATAATAACTCACGCTCCCCGAGACGCCACGTGGGCTTGGGGCACACGGCCCACACAGCTACTGATAGCTTGAAGGCTAATACGGTAACGGCCGTTGCTATAGCGATACGCTATATCGACAAGTGATAGCGACAGACTTTCGCTGTTGCACGGGTGGGCCGGCTCGACCCGGGAAGGAAGCCAGCCTCACAGATGACCAGTTGGAAGTATTAAGCGTAGCTGATTCCCGAGCGGTGGTCGCACTAATCGGGACGTCATTTACCGGTGTGCTCCAAGCCTTTTGACGGCACGGGGAGTAGGCGACTTATTATTCTCGCTAGGTTCGGTTTTTGTGATAGTTCGCGATTTCGAAGCGTTAATTTATTCAATTAATCCGTGTAAATATTAGTCGTTCGCTATTTAAGCATTTATATTGTATATAACTCTCTAATTTATTAACTTATTTAATACACCTCGAGTAACTTTATCAAAAAAAAAAATTGTTTCATTTTTCTTATCTTCTTTTTCCCCTTTATTTGTAGTGTTACTATACATACGAACATACATAAACCATTCACAAATGGTATATCATCAGACATCACATATTTTCGTCTTTGACGATTCTCACACATTTACATAGCTTGGTCGAATTAATAAGACATCTTCAACAATCACTACTAACCCGATTGATGAAAATATGGCGCGATTTCTTATTTTTCTTATTACGCTGTCTATACACACTTGTTAAGATATGGTTTTACGTAGCATTCTAGAATGTTGAGTGCGTCCCAGTGCCTAAATCTTCAAACGAAAGAGACTATAGTAGGGTATAGATTGCTTATACAATAACGTGGGATCAGTACCTAATCATATCGGCCACCGCAAGCGATATCCAGATGCTATTTTAGACAACGTGTTCAGTATAAACGAAATGCTCGTGTATATGAACATTCGCGAATGTTAACAGATTAATCTGCGTATAATAGATTGCCTATCTATCGATACTAACGACGACGCAACAGTTTTGTTCGAACCACGATGCGCCGAATTCGTGGGCGGGCTCATAAATAATCAATGACCGATCCACACTACACATTCGGCACCGCCTCGCGTCGCTAGAGTTGGGGCATCGCCGGGGAAAGTTACTAGCGCGGATAAAACTACATTTATTGGCATTGCATATTCATAGCACCCCCGGGCGAACACCTGACCAGCGTATCTTGAAACCGCTCTCGACATTTACCACGGCGGTATCGGCGAAGCGTGGGAGGTCGAGCGACGCTGGCCGCGTCGAACTAGTGAATGTATTAGTAACTCCTTTTATGAGTTGGCTATCTACCGACAGAGCACAATGCTCTGAACTGTTAGTGCTCGGATATTCTGCATTTTTAACTCCACCTCTATGTAGGCGACGCTCCAATTTAAATCTAGTACTAACATACGAATTAGAGAGATGAAATGATAAACAGTAACGATTCATTTAGGGTTTTGAAGATATGGTGAGACGCGTATTAAGGATTACTTGAGTTTACTCGATCAGTAAATTAGATTAAATTATTGGAATTCCAACGGTTTTATCATGTGTAATATTAAATAAAAAAACAACTGTTCGTCCTTAGGTCATTGTAAAATCAGTTTAGTTTAATAATCTTTGAATACTTTAACTTTAGGACATTTCGTTTCCAACGAAACGTGGATTCATTTTTGTAAGGGTAGTTATTCTATATATCTGTCATCGTTGTCAAACCACACGTACTCGTAGATAATGCATAGAAATGATAAACATAAATATATAACATCTAATTATAAAATATAAAGTTAGTATCTAGTCTTTTATTTATTTATTTATTTATTTATGCTTTATATAAAAAGTTAGTATCTAGTCTTTGTAAATTTTTGTAAATTTTTTGCAAAAATAAAATTAAAGTTGCAGCCTATACTTGTAATAAGGCTTTGGCGAGGCTGGGTTTGTTTTTCAAAAAATACGAATAAATAAATAAAACCAGAAATCGGTAATTTACAATTTATAAATAATATAACTACTACCACTAATCTTTCTAATTTCTTTACAGTTTTAGTACCAGTTCCACTTACGTACCTATTGCAATTCGAACTTACTATCCTCGGCCCTTTGCTAAAGGATATGTTATCATTATAGATAATATAGATCGTAATAAAATATTTTATCAATTACAAAGATCGACTTGATTTAAATACACCTTACTAAGTAACCAGTAAGTATGTAACTATTGTGGCATATTATATATTGTGTTTTCTTACCTTCATTTTATTGAACTCTCAATAACTTATCAATGAATTTGTTTTGAAACAAATAAACTTGCTAATTTAAGTCGAATTTAAATTTAAATTTCAAGATTAATTTATAAACAAATGTGAAGTGAATAAGAATCTTGTAAAATTATGTCAACTTTTTAAACTAGGGACTTCATTCAGTTTTGCCGCCCCGGGCCTCTTAACAGCTTAGTCCATCACGGCATCAACGCCATATTTCACCATTTTCCTAGCGTCAAAATAAATTAGGATAGCGTTCTAAACCAAACATGCTAAGTAACAAGTCCAAGTAACATTTGCGATGCAATTACATGAAGGAAGTTCATAATTGGTCCATTACCTTGACTAGTGTACGACGAACTATATTATTTAACTAGGGAGTAATTGTAATACCCGCCTTGTGATATTTACTCTAATTACTATTAAAGGACAAAACAAACGTGTTACATTCAAAGTCAAAATATTAGTACAGTCTCCATTTGTTTGAAGTACTTATTATGGGCGGTAAAATCAACCATGGGTATGCAAATTTAAACCTGTTCAAGAAAATCAACCGAGAATTCGTCATTGTCCTCACATTATTGGCTAGTAGCCTAAGGCTTGTTTTCCGATTACTCGCTATTTTCTATGATTTACTTTTATCGGTCACTTTCAAGCACTGTAGAAGACTCTTATAAAGCTTTGGGTACAGGAAAGAAATGCCACCGTAGGACGCCTTACATGTGTGCTATATATAAATCTATTCACATTTCCTCATATCAAATTATTAAAATTAGAATACGAAGTGATCGGAGCGCAAATTGAATCATACACAACCGTTAAGTGGCTTAATAAACGTACAACACAGCCTAGCCGACGCGCAGAACGCTAAGGCGGCTTAGAAACTGACTCGCTCCCATCCAAACGTGCCGTAAAGAGGTGTCGCGTCAATAAACACCAGTTTCTCATTGTTTCAAATTAGTCCGAGCGCCGAAGCCTCTCGATAGCCAATGTGTGAAACTCGTCGGAAACCCTCTCCGGCTGCAACCGATAATCGTTAACTGACGAGTATTATGTGGGAATCTGCGATCACTGCGACGGCCGGCGCTTTCTTTCTGCGATTTGTGAGTTGCAAACGCTTTAACGGCCTTTAGGTAATATATACTTTTCGAGTTCAGTACGAAGTATCATTTTGTTACACTAGAAATCTATTTAGTTAAACGTTATCGGATGTATGTATAATCATCATAAATCGATTTGTCAGGCAACATATAAAATATATTTAATTAAGAACGAAACCTAGGTTAGACAACGAAAAATGGACTAATATAGGTACGACTGAATAATAATTAATAAAGTACCATACTTGCAAGGTAGTCTATATTATGTCCCAATATTGTACAAAGGCCTCCTTTCGTTGTGTAGAGAGTATTAGGGCATAGTCCACCATGCGACCACACCGTGGATTTGCGGTCTTCTCATATCTCGAAATATTTTTATTACTTTATTATAATTTGGAAAATATGCAGGTTTCCTCACTATATATCTTTCATCGTTGAACACGTAATGAGCCAACAATTAAAATTTCAATTACAATTTCATTGTTGCCGAGATTTGAACTCAGTTTGCTCGAATAGTATGTTAAATTAAAACCGAGCGTCCGGACATTGAGCTATAACTATTAAGAGCTATTCGACTTTACCACGGTGAAAATAAATCGGTTCTATAAAACTTCCTGCGTCCTTAATGTAGTCCGTTGCACACCCTTTTTACATAATTCGTTTCAAATTTGATTGAAAGTGCGTCAAAATTTGTAATTAGGTAATAAATTAAATGCGAAATAAACAACACGAAAACTCACCACGTTATGTACATTTTAATTGTTATTATAATTGCATACTCAGTCAAATAATTTGACTGTGTTGTTTTCAATACCTTTAACTAACATATAAAAAACATTTTGTTTATTTTTTAACTGATATAGTTTAGCTATTTCATCGATTTAAACATTAAATAACCAAATTGAGTTTAAAATATAATATATTAATGAACAAAATGACAGGATGAATTCGAAAACTTTATAATTATTACGAGATATTCATTATCTGTCGCGGCGAGGAATGTCAAGTGGGGCAGAGACAAATGCGCCTTCTTTCGCGCCATACAGGCGCGTTCAGAACAAACGAGATAATTTGTTTCATTGTGTAGCTTTCATAATATAAGCATTAATGTCACCCCGTAAATTGAGTTATTATTCTCCTTTAACAATCTCTCAAGCTGTAACCGTTAACATTTGTTACATATTGTCAATAAAAGTAATAAGTGCTATCTAATTCCTTGAGTTTCGATATTCAATAGAACATTTACATAAAATCTTGTAAAATGGTCTAATAATCAATTATTATTTAATTATCGATAATTTTGAACACCCAGCAAACGACAGAAAGCTTTCAAAAGCTTCTGAATTATGTGAACCTATTATTTTTTTGCTGAAGTTCAGCCAATAAATAATTCATAAACTATAATCAAGTTTTCCTCTCTATCGACGTATCTACGTCCACATGTGACTTCGAACAGCCTACAGATATCTAAAGGCCGTTCTCTCACAATGCTAAGAGCGTCAATACAGCTGGTTCGTTGGACAGCCATTGTGCGTCGGACGTGTAAAACATCGAACCCATCCGTGAATTATGCTGACTCATGTCCATGCCGCAGGGATTTTAGAACCATTCGGTAACTAAACACTCCGTTGTATCTTTACCTATCCAAAAATTGCCTCGATGTATACTGTAAGTGTTTGAAATTTTAAAGTAAAAATAAACTAGATATAATCTATAGGTAACGTTTAACAATACAAGAATAGCTATTAAGTAGGTACTTTAAAAAACGACAAAGCCAAATCCTCGATTCTACGTAAGTCCATAATATTACTAGATGTGAAAGAGACATTACATATTCAGTAAAATACTTTTTATTTGCTACCGAGGTTAGTTGCGTGTTATAAGGCCATCATATAAACTAGCTATCCTTCCTTCTTGTAAAATTAGTATCACTGTCATATTATATACGCTTCCCGCCAAATAAGGCCGTTGCCTTTATTTACGAGTGTTACGCATTGTTAAAATTAAATTAGCAGGATAAATATTTAACAACATTTTTTATTATAATTACATTGACTCTGATAAGTTATAGGCGTTTTATTAATAAATTCTAGAATTATAGACTTATTGCATCAGCATTTTTTATGACGTAAGTTTCTCATCTTTACTTACACTTTTTTTAATGTGATTTTATGCATCGACTTCAAGGCTCAAGTCCATTTTGCCAAGTCCACTTTTAAATTGACGACGTTTTAAATACTTACCACAGTTTTTATTAACATGTTCTATTTTTAAATTCTCGCAATATGTACGAATCTGAGTTTACACCGAAACCTAGGAACGGAATCGCGCTGAGAGCAAAAAGCGATGAGCCGCGGGATTATCCTTCAGTGCGCGAGAATCTGCCTCGCGAAAGCTCGCGCGTCCCTTTCGCACCGCGGCACGGCGCGCAGGAGAGAGCGGGACGCACGCCCGCCCGTCCGTACGTAACGGTACAGAGTTCGTGACGCCGAGACTCCGGGGCGAGTCACGATTTTGAAAAAGTGTCGGACGCCCGGGACCGCGGTCTCGCGTTCCTACGTCTTTTACCGCGGCCCAAGTCTAAAGAGCCGCAATAATATCGTAATATTATTTAAAAAGTGAAAAATTAATGCATACATATTTACATATAAAACTGTCCATTCGTTGAGTAGATCACACACAACCAACATACACAATAAAATCAACACTATTACACATTTACATGTATATTAGTTAGTGTATTCATAATTATGTTAATTACTCTACGGCACACGTGAATAACGGATAAAAGCTTTACATAAGATTCATTTCATTATTTTTAAATCACTTTTACATTCCATATAATATAGAGCATGTGAAAATTATATTTCTGTAATTCATGAGCACTTTCGTATCGCAAACTAAAACAAACAGCAATAAAGTCGATACGAAATTAAAGTCCCCACTTGAAATATTCAAGTGGGGACTTTTTCGGACTTTGTATAGGTTTCATATTTGCAAAGATAATTTAAAGCCTCCTTTAAGCTTATCTTAAAGTCTAACTAAAGGTGTGCTTGAGTAAATAAACGTAAGGTGTAACCAACGTATCGCGATCATTCGATAATTTGGTGTGAACTTAGATATCATGAATGGGATGGGTTTCAGAAATGTTCAAGGCTTATAGTGACAATATTTATTAATAATACCTGCGTTAGATATCCGTCATATTATTAAAAACCGTCGAAACCCAATAAGTAATTCAGAGATAGGTCTATATTTTTTATTACCTTGGAGTTTCAAAGCTTCGACGGCCCTCAGTCAACAATGTCTAATAAAACACACAAATACTTGCGTCCTACTCATAAGGTACAAGGATATAGTAGGAGTATTATTATTATACAGTAGTAGTAAGTAATGAGTGACTGTAATGCTCCGAAGTTGAATAAGGATATTTGAATTTGATACTATAAAACTGCGCTCTTTATATGGGAGCTATTTCCAAGAAAGGTTAAGCCCTTTTGAATGAAAACGAAAACATGATTTCTCGCATACAGTTCGTTTTCGTTTCTTCGCTTTCCAATAAAGACAAATAATTTCGTGAGGCAGGTAGAGACAATACGTTTTGGAAATATAAAAAAAATGTTTTGTACTTTTTTCATCTTGTTTTTACGATTGTATACAAGATTTAACTTTTGATTTATATATCTATCTATTAAAGCACGTGATCTAAATAATAACTTCCAAATATTTTTGTTAGAATATTATGTTTAAAGTTGAAACTCATCGATTATTATCCATCTAACATTCATAATAATAATTAATATACTTATTTTTGACTTCACTTATGAAAAATATTTTGCCCATCAATCGCTCGCTCTTAATACTTGCGCCAAACGCTTGCATAATGCATACACTGTATCAATGTATTACACGGTGTATTTTATTTCGTGTCGCCCTTCCCTAGTAACGGAGATGTTGAACATTTTCTAAGACAACGTGGTCCTACATACTATATAAAATTTATAATGTTTTAATTATTTCATAATATGCTATTCCTTTACTCAGCAATATTCCTGTTAACTTATAGACAATACCGTCTTAGGTCACATCGGGGCCCTAGGACACACAAAAGTACTTTGACGGGTAAAAAAAACGGGTCAAAAGTACTTTTACACACAAAGTCCCTTTTGTGTGTAAAAGTACTTTTGACACACAAAAGGGACTTTGATGGAAAGTAAAACAATTGAATGATCAAAACATTTTTCTGCTATTATCTTATATTTTATTTTTATTCTATAAACTTCTGTCGGAATATATCAACTAAAAATAGAGAAAAAAAAAATAGTTTATGCGAATACCTAGGCCCTGGGCACGGGCCCCTTGTGCCTTTATGTTAAAGACGGTATTGCTTAAAGCGAACTAATCCTCTTGTATTCCCGCGTTTACACACTAGAAGAAGAGTAGAATACATTAAAAAAGTATTTTATATACGCACGGAAGAAGTTTTACTTCTTTAGCGTGACAAAAGAAAAACAACTAAAAAATTTATCCCCTGTGCCAGTACTCTTTGCTTGTGAATAAGAGACTAAATGCAATTAAAAATTTAATGATGTGGTGTCGTGGGACACCAGGTAGGAACGAAGTTCCTTCGGCTAATGTAGAATCGACACAAATTGCAAAAAAAATCGTGCTCAATTTTATGTAGGTTTTCTTGATTTTTCTCTTAAATTTTGCTGATTCGTTTTTATTTAAGTACAAGAAAGTATTTAGGAAGTTCAGTATTTTAGGAAACAATAAATTACTTAAAATAAAAAAACATCGTAATTCAAATTATCAACTAAAGTAACAAAATATGTCTCTTTATTTTTGTTTGACAACATAAAATTATGCGACTGTCGCGCCTGCGCACGTCTCATTTAACGGTTTTAAGGCCCATTTACACGATGCCATTTTCTTGTACATGCAAGAGCAATAATTGAATGCAATAAATTGCGCGCAATAATTGGTTAGACCATTTGTTGTTTAGACCATGCAACTTATTTATTGCTTCAATTTAATTGTATACAACAGGCAAGAAACTGGCACCGTGTAAATGGGCCTTTATTCCATGCACTTTTTCTTACGGTTTTACTATCACATTTTTTTTTCAGTTCAGCCGCGCAGCAAAATCCCTATCCCCTCCAAGCCTGCCGTAAGGAACTTCGTTCCAATAACGGTTCGATTAAATAATTTGGAATTATAGGTAAATGTCAACAAGTTGTTATTGGTCTCCGTGGAGTTGATGAAACTTGTTCCAACCAACCAAGATCATCATGTCAGTATCCGTGTCAGTGTGCGCGTATAATGAAATGTATGATTTCTTCTTAATTATATTAGAATGCTCCAGTGTTCCTGTATTCGTTTTTTTTTTTTATTACATATTTAATATTATTTTTTATTACCTTTTAGTGAACGAATATCACCATTTATTTAGTACTGTACTCGTCAAATTTTATTTTAATTTGGGTCAAACTGGTTCAACAACGTAGTGAGAGATCGGGTTTTTGGATACTTAACTCGACTCTATCTTATGGCTCTAGGCTTACCTCAAGTCCACGATGATTTACAAAATAGAAATTTTCGCATGCCAAACCTCTAGTAGCAACTAGGAATTTATTTTATACCGCAAGCTATCGCAGCTGTTACAGAGATCTTAGAACGGACCGTAGCGCGTAAATTTTAGCTGACAACAAAGAAGGAACGTGATATCTATGTGTGTTAAGAAATGCAAATCATTTCCCCAACTCCACGTGTCTTAATTTGCTGTATTGTTAAATCGTCCAAAATTAAAATTAAGAAAATCAATTTCGTATTGTGACTGGATTACTTGCGAATTCTTTTGGGGCGGTTTCATAGAGTGGCGGTATTGTCGAGTTGGTTAATGTCCATTGACTCGTGAAAGGGAAAGATTGCCGGGTTGCCTTATGCGGGAGAGGAGTGTGTCTAACGCGGCATAAAATATGCTGTCCAACGCGCACGGTCAAGATGGATGGCCGCGGTATGACTCTGTGGTTATTCGAATTTCGAATGATTGAAACATCGGACGCACGCATCGAACGATTTGCTTCGAAAATTTATAACGACTCTCGTTTGATATTTGTAAAAGTCGTGGACAGATGTATCGAAGACTTTTTATTATTTGGAAGTGGCAAACAATCTACCGTAGCCGCCTATAATCATTGGAATAACGAAAAAGTTGCTAGTCTATTGCACCATAAATTTAGACGAATTTTTTTTATCACTTACACAATTCATTATAATATATTTTGTAATAATATGCACTACTGTGTCACTGTAGTTTATTAGTTTTTATGCTAACAAATTGCAATAGCTCATCGATTTTTATCATTCACTTTTACCAAAAGCAATGTATTCATATATCCAAGAAAGAATTTTTCGAATAAATTGTGTGTAGGACACATAAACTCAGATTATTGGTAGCCACAAGTGACGTCACTCCGAAATGCAAAACGAACACGACCATAAACAATATTGACGAATATTGAACATAGAAAGGGACGAGAGTTGGAAAATAGCAATAAACAGATCACAGATGCGTACCGAATTCCGCGCCGCGTTCGCCACGTGTCTATAAAAAAAAACACGCACCCAACAAACATGGCGAAAATTGAAATTCCGCCGATTGGAAACGGCGGGAACCCTTGTCATAACCGCGCGTGTCAAATGAGCGAATTTCTGAACATCTTGTGGTAATCGCGACGCGTCGGGGAAAGCCGTTTCGCTTTTTATTACAAATGTCTTTATTTCGTAACTGTAGAGTATTACACACAATACGTAATACGTATTTTAGGAAACTTGTATTTAATGTATGTAACTAATGTCCTTCTACTGGTTTCTGATTGTGTTCAGTATGTTTTTTGATGACTAAAGCTTTTACATATTGTTTTCTTGATTTTACGCGAATATTATACATATTAAATGAAGCTGAAATATTATACATATTAAATGAATTAAAGTAGTTTCATTTAATATGACTAAAACTTTTAGTTAACGCTTTCACTTCACACAGACTTGTACTAACCTAAACAATTAATATTGAAATTAATAGACAATTTTTGTTAGTGTTTTTATACATCGGACACTGTAAAACCGATAGGAATGTTGTATAATTAGTAAACGATATGTTGTGGAAGCTTCATGATCAAGCTATTCACTACTTAGGAACAATTGCTAGATATAAAATCGATAATTGTGAAGCAGTAAAAGCCGAGGCATCCACCGCGCCAGTTACAAGGCGCCGTTTTAACGTTAGGAACTTTCGTAACAAATCACGCGGCCATTGTGGCCGGGGCTTAAGCGATTTTAATGTCCGTCATAAAGCCACGTCGGTCCCACAGAGTATATTAATTAGCAGATCATAATCTGCGCGTATTTGCGAGCGTTTTGTGCCAGGCACCGCTATTTTGCCTAGGTCGCGAGTACAGTTAGCGGGTCGTCGAGTTTCAGGCGAAATCTCCCTTTATTCGCCCCTTGCAGATGGACCGGTTCTCAATCGGCGCGCTCTCTATAATTAGAGGTGAAAGTTCGCGCGCTCGGCCAACATGGCGGGAAAATGCCGCTTCGGGAATTGACATATTAAAAAAAATAACAAATATCTAACATTCCATTTTTGATGATTTAATTTACGACAAATAATTTTAAAATAATATAATTGTTATCTTATCTTCATGCTCGACCGATATGGCGGAAAAATACTGCATCGGAAATTAACAAAAAAAAAACTATCTAACATTTAAATAATATTCTAATGTTTTCGATTTTTTTGGTAAGAAAGAGATAATTTTACGAGTAAATAACTCCAGGAATATTTTCACCGAACCATTGCATCAAACAATTTATTATTATTTTTTATTTTTCACGAGCAGGCAATGTTAAAATTCAATTTGAAGCGACACAGTAGGGCATGCGTAAATTTAAATATATCGAATGTTTTATTGAGCATTGTTGTCAATCTGGTCTATCATAAAGGTTACTTTAATTATTTATTTTTGACTTCATCTTAGTTGTTTAAACGATGTTTTAAGGCCGCCGGAAGCGTTGTGTAATTTTTTTTATTGTCTTTCTTTCATAATTTTACAACAGGAAACAAATTAGACTCCGTTAATCGTGTTTTCTTCCATAATCAAAACTGGCAAATAACTAACCAGTTTCTAATAATCAAAATCAAAATCAAAAATATATTTATTCAAATAGACGCTTGCGCGCTCTTATGAATCGTCAAATTTTACATCAAAGATTATGTGTATAGGTTCGTAAGGTACCACCGGTTCGGAAAGCGGTTTCTGTTGAGAAGAGACCGGCAAGAAACTCAACAGTTGCTCTTTTTCAAAAATATCAGGGTACAATATAATATACAGCTATAATAGTCTTATTCTAGCCTACGTGACTGTCAACAGTATTAACTCCACACATTGGCGTCGTCGAGATATTCCGAAATGGTATAATATGCTTTAATCATTAGTTGATTTTTAATTTTAAATTTAAATTGGTCAAGCGGCAGACTTAATATCGACTGGGGGATTTAATATACATGCGCACACTTTGCCCCATGAACGACTTATTTACTTTTTGTAGACGAAACAATGGCGTAGTAAGTTTGTCCTTATTTCTAGTGTTTATTTTATGTCTGTCACTATTCTTTAGGTAATAGAAAAATATATCGCAAATATACATTCATTTTAAAAATAAATTTTATCCAAAATAACACCTCCTCACAATATAGTTCTCAAATGTAAATTAAAATGGTTATATAAGTGCTTATGATGGGTCTTTATTAAAACAAGTATGCAGAGAAAAAAGCTGCAGAATAAATAGTTGTTTTCACAACTTTTTATTCTTTTGCGGTCTGTAACGTTTTTTTATTTCAATATAAGTTACCAGTAAGCTGTCTAAGCGCGTGTGAGTACCACAAAAGTAAACAGATAGTGATTGATGGGCTTTCAAATCGACATTGACAAGTGCTTGGGATAACATCTCTCTTGCATTAAAGCAACAGTTACACGCAATTTTCTCTTTTTATCGTTCACCGTCCGCTTATTTGTAAAACTTGAATGTCTCTCCTCATTTAAAATGTTTGCTGCCAGCATTATTCCATTTATGCTATTATGTAATTGCTTGTTTGTAGCACTTTTTGTTTATCATTTAATTTAGTACGATCTTAATGTAACGCAGAAGACAAAATAAAAGAACATGTTTGGCCAACATTGCATAATTATTTACATATAGTTGCCATGAGAGTCAGACTTAACTTTTGTTTTCGTATCAAACCTTAAAAAAGTACAAATGTCATATAATAGCCGAGTGTATGATCAGTGTTCTTAACCAACATTTTAAAACGGTCCATTTATTCATTTTATTTATTGTTAATTGCAATAACTTTTACTAAGGATAACAATAGGCGAAGTTCATGTCTTAAAAATGTCGCAAAAAATAAACATTTCTATCGATATATCTTTTATCGACATAAAAACGCACCGTATGGACGTTACATGATATGTTATCGATATAAATGTTCTCTCAACTGGAACGGCACTCGGTAAACATTAGCACAGCGCATAGTTATGCGGCGTCTAAATTAAGCAAAAAGCTGTGACCGGGGGCCGAGACCACAATGGCGGTGCTGCGGTCGCAGATGTTGTTTATCGGCGCACCACCTCGCCTCCTAATCTTTAACCCTCGCCCTATCCCCGGCGCGGCTTAATCGAATGGCATCTGAGCTTTTTTAATCATCCCGCATTGCTATTATGGCGCGAAAACATCGCGTCCATGCAATCGTTTGCGTTTGCGTTCAAAAAGAACATGGCGGAATTTACTTTTCTTAAGGCTTGCGATAAATGTTGACGACCAGTGATGGAAATTATTTCTTTTTTTTTTTTAATTTTAATATATCTAGTCTTTTCATCTTGAGAAAAAGTCACCAGCGCTACGGTCGAAGATTTCGATCTTCGATTCGATTACAGTGCACAAATATGTCAAGCACCTTCGTACGTTTACAGGCAAAGTTATAAAAGATTATAAAAGATATCATATATTTTTCCGAATAATATCTGCACATCTGTAACGTGAAGTAATAATAATTACCATATCCTCTTACCGCGTTCTTCCCCCACGATGTAGGGGCACAGCGACAGATATGCAAATAGCGGTCGCGCGACTGCATTGATCAACTTTCGGCCACTCTCCGCCGACGAAGGGGTTTGCTTGATTCAATCACACACCGCTACCGTATAATATACACTAAATACGTAATAGCCGCCTTAACATTAAGGCTTTTTATTACTTCAATGACTCTTAAAGGTAAACTTACGAACTTAGGTAAACTTATTAAAAACTGTCGAAACTAGCATAACTTTCGGCTTGAGGAAAGCCAATGGTATCGGCTAACGGATGGCCTCCCTGGCGGCAGCCGAAACATAAATCGATACGGAGATAAAGGTGCCATCCAGTCCCAAACGTCGGACTTGTCCTCGGTGCGAACTTGCCAACTATCCATTATGCCCTCTTATCTGGCTGGAGCTTCGGCGCGAGAGAATGGCAAGACGCGGTGCGCCGGACGTCTGTCACGCGCGCCGAATCCCCCACCAATGGGCCGTTGTGTTCCGCGTTTGAATTTACAGACAATTAATTCGAAATTGATTAGAACTCTACTTACGTAGTGCTCTTGATTCCATTTTTGAAATTCATAGTAGGTAATAATGATGATGTTTTATTGTCTGTGTCATATTTGGAATTTTCTGAAACATGGAAAAAAATCGTAATCGTTTATGACTCTTTGCAATACGTCTGTTCCGTGTTTAATTATCTGTTTGATAATTCAGTATCTGTATTTACTTTTCCACACATTGTCTATGATTTAAGATTTAAAATAAGTAAGGCAGGTCACGTTAAATCTCTAAAACGGTATGGTAATGTCTAATATAGTTATCATAAATATTTCACTGCGTTTGTTAAGTCTAACATATGACTAGCCTGTCGCCGTACCAGGCCTAAATTCAAACTTTAAAATACTTAAGACGATACTTTTCAACATATTACATTAACTTACGCCTTCTACGACAGGATTCCCAAGGGGCTCGATCTTTCGGCTTTCATCTTAAGTTCAATCGCTGAATCATTTTTATCTTACCTGAGTAAAAGATGTCACCCGCCTTATGTGGTTCTCATTGTGATTTAAACTAATTGATGGAAATAATTGACACAACAAATTTTGAACTACAACTTTAACTTCATAATATAAAAATACATAAAGAAAATTTTATTGCTCTACCAATGAAAGTCGTCCCTTGCCAACACAATAAAACGTCAACATTTGATATGGACGAAACAACTTTCTATAGCGCATAAGCATTCCGTTCAATGTAATGTCAATTTATTAAAATAAATCCGAGGAAATTTAGTGACGTTCAATCTGTTGAGAACACAAGTGCCGACGGCGCCCCGGGGCGGCTCATCCAGCATCTATAATGTTATCTTCTCTCAGCCAGATAATGACCAATACGACACGACCCCGCGTTAAACACCGTTCCGTTGCCAGCTAGACCAAACTCCTTAAGCGCGAAGCTCAAGATAAACTGGATGTTAGTGTTGCTCAATTCATAATTTGTTACGTAATATTTTAACATAATTTTTATTTCAAAATTAGTGAGAAATAAATATGTTTATTTCTAACGTATAAAGACTATGATGAGTGTGACATGATAATTTGAACAAAATATTTTGTCTTTAGTTAAGATAATAATGTAATAAGATTTTTTCTACGCTTTACAGAACTCAATCTCTCATGTAGGGACAAACTACAACCTTCCAAATATTGTAAAATTGTAAGATATACAAAAAAGAATTTTATTTTATATTTGTTGATCGGTATATAAATTAGTTTTTATTTCCAGAGACAATAAGGTTGTTACGCTGAAGTATTCTCGTGGCAAAATTTTATGTTCAGAAGTCGATAAAATACATTAAAGCCTGCAGTCAGATTATATTGTGCATTTATTTTTAATTAATTTATTGTATTAAAATATGTAGAAAAATGAAAAAATGTTCAATCTTAAGTGCAAAGATTAGCACTATAAACAATTTAAATTTCTAATTTATTGTAAATTAAATTTTAAGATGTACAAAAATATTAACGTCATAGCTACTTATTGATATATAATCTAGTTTTTAATTCCAAGGACAGTAAGTTTGGTATGCTAAAGTATTCCCGTTGCATTCTTTTATGTTCAGTTGTAGATAAAATATATAAAACCCTGCAGACAGATATTGTCAAATTAATTATGTTTGACTTTATTTAACGACACTATAGTTTGTCGGGCGAATCACAGGTCAGCACAATTGTTTATAGCGGTGATGTTTGCACAGGTCGCAGCGAGTAGTTTAGCTGACCCCTGGATTTGTGAACCCACGTTTGGCGACTGCCGCTTTATGATAATCAACTAACGCTTAATAATAATGAAACGACCCCCACACAAGCTTGCTAAACACACTGACAAGTAAATTGATTTAATGTATTTTAACTTGAGCTGTGATAGCTCAGTGTCCGCGCGCTCGCTTTAATTCAATTTACTCGAACAACCCGAGTTCAAATCCCGATACACTAATGAAATTGTTAGTTTTATGAGATTTATCACATGCTCAGAGGTGCGGTCATCTCATAATAACAAAAAAATATCCCGAAGATATCCAAAGCCCTCCAATCCGCAGCGGGGTCGCTTGGTGTACTATGATCTATTTATTTGTACATGGAAGGCCTTTGCCCATCAGTTATAATTCTCATTGATAATATTAAAAGAGTACCAATCAATGTACATATAGTTTATGGTAGATAAGCATCCATTTCCAATAGTTTGTCTTCTACTTATCAAATAATGCTACTTACAAAGAGAAATAGAAAATTCTAAGCAGGTCATAAGTAAATTTTCTAATTTAAAGTGTAAATGCAACGATATTAACATAATATCAACCTGATAACGTCGAAGCTTAAGGAATCACAGACCAACAAACCAATCACAATTTACCGTACGTAAAGCGTAACGTCTATACTTGAATGCGTTCGTTTAAAATTAAAATGAAACGCTATATAGTACGAAACAAACCGTAGCGTCCGCGTAGATAAGAGAAAAGTACATTGGCTATGGTCAAAACATTATTGTGTGTTACATTTCGGTGTTACACCAACGGTGCCACAAAGGGTCACAAACTTGCGAACAAGGAAACGCACAAATCAAGCGAGATATTCAATCTCGGTTCTAAGGGCCACAATAACATTAGAATATCGCATCTGATACGCCGCCAACTAAAGGGCTTAGCGACATTGCACCCTCGGTGGTTTACGAGCTAATAAAATGTCTGGATGCGACATAACTGATGGTTTTGTGTGGAATAGATTTGAACATAATCAATTGCTTAAGATTTTATTTCAATATGTATTACTACGCTTATTGTACCGTGTGTATATCTTTGCTTAGCAGTGGGACATATATAGGCTGTTACTATACTTTTTTTTTATTACTACGATTACCATGTGAGATGTTGACGTTGTAACTGGACTATTGTCAGTTGTCAGATGATTATAAAATTTTATAGTTTAATTTTTATTTTAACTCTACTTTATTTATTACTTTTTTTATGAAAAATAGAATGAAGTTTTTCTTCAAATAAGTAAGTACCTATTTGTCAATGAAAGCTATAAGATACCATTCATTGATAAATACTTAGTTATTTACATATCAGCATTCGGCGGTCATGGCACTACGCAAATTTCGCACGGGTCAACTAATACTTACTAATAATACGTTGTTACTTTTATCGGTTAATAAACGGTTAAACGATAAAGGTACCAACATTTTACTTATCATCAGGTCAAGTAGCGCCGCGTCCATTGAATACTGCGTCGCTCCATTTTCAAATTACAACCGCGCCCATAAACGATGTTCCATTTTCAAACTACAAGAAGAGCCGCATCCAGACATTATGGCTCCGCGCTAAACGATCTGTAAAGGGATGCGGAAGGGATAGGTGAGGGTTTGGTGTACAAATTAAGGGATCCTAATGGTTATCGACGTGATCTCGGCGTTAGGTTATGTTTAAACCGGCCCTTAGCGACGCGCGGGATGAATTTTAATGCCCCTAAGCCGCGCCGCCATTACGGCCGCGTGGAATTGTTGATACATCTCAAGATTGCGATTTAGCTTTGGTTACACGTGTTGTGGTGACGCTTAAGTTGTTTACACCATTATAAATGTTAGATTTGTTCGTTCGTTGTATCTACAAGATACAATAATTGTTTTGTACTATTATCGTTATCGAAACTTCCAGCGCCTTCGGCTCGCTCCTACAATTTCTGATGAAAATTTATCTGAAAAAGATAAAGTACATACTTCGAAAAAAGGAAGGCAAATACTTAAATTATAAGATATCGTTTCAGTCCAATTTTAACTATTCATTTATTATCACTGATATCAGATAAAATTTATACTAACCGTGGAGAGCTCGGCCCTCGAAATTGTTGGCGAATATGTTTATCTAGGACGAGTTGTCCAGCTAGGCAGGTGCAATTTCGAGAGAGAAGTTACTCGACGGATCCAACTTGGTTGGTCAGCGTTCGGAAAGCTACGCAGCGTCTTAACGTCCAGATTACCACAAAGTCTGAATACAAATCTTTGACCAATGAGTTCTACCAGTGACCTATGGTACTGAGACGTGGTCTCTAACTATGGGTCTCCTAAAGAGACTCAGCGTCGCTCAGCGGGCAATAGAGAGGGCTATGCTCGGGGTTTCTCTGCGACATCCAATCAGGAATGAGGAGATCCGCTGATGAACGAAGGTTACCGACATAGCAAAGCGGGTCTGCAAGCTGAAGTGGCAATGGGCAGGGCACATGGCTCGCAGAACTGACGGCCGATGGGGCAGCAAAGTTCTCGAGTGGAGACCGCGTGTTGGAAAACGCAGTGTGGGGCTGCCACCCGCGAGAAGGACTGACGACATGTCCAAAGTGTCCGCTGGACTTCGCTGGATGCAGGCCGCTTCAAACCAATCGAAATGGAAATCGCTAGAGGAGGCCTATGTTCAGCAGTGGACGCCTACAGGCTGAAATGATGTTGATGATGGGCAATTACTTCGCTCATGTGTCAACGGGATTTTTTGTAGACTTTTTTTACAAACTTCGCAAATGAAAATATTTTACTGTAGTTAAATGGCGATGATTAATTTAAATCTCTAATCGTAACTTAATAAAGAACACTTAAAAGCACTGTAATACTATCTGGATATTTCTCCAAAGAGAAATATAATGGCTGTGAACAGAATCAATTTTTCTAGTCCATATGCTAATAACTACCTAGGAGCGTTTAGAGCCTTTTCAACATTTATCAACTGTCAATGTACCAAATTTCTTTTATATGAAAAGTGGCCAAACAAGCAGACGGTTCACTTGATGTTAAGTGAATACCGCTGCCCATGGACATCTGTTACACCCGAGGTTTAGCAGATGCGTTGACAACCTTTTTGGAAAATGGGCTCCGGCTACCTCACTCACCAGACGAAACGCGAAAGTAGTATACGCGTATATATATATATATATATATATATATATATATATATATATATATATATATATAAGAATTGGCCCTAAAGCAAAGAATACATAAATTATACTATATTTTGTGCTGTTGGTGTACCTAACAATAAATCAATAAATAAATAGATTTTAAATGTGGTGGAGCCACGCAACAGTCTTCGCAGTTGCACGAATGAGCGGTTGTGCAGGACGTACCACGACCACATAGAAGACCGGCGTGAAGTAGAAGCGTTACACCTCGTTTCGTCTGATTACGTTTCGCTACCACTTAACATCACGTGAACCGCCAGCTCGTTTGCCATCTTCTGACATAAAAAAATCTAAGCATCAACATTATCATTTCCAAAACGCCGACTTTGCTTAGACATAGAAATACGCTCATTCGCATAGATAGCACGCCGAGATTCGAACCCCCGTTAGGAGATAAGGAGTCGATGAACACGATGCTATTGTTCGGGCTCAAAGGTTTTACGCGTCGGCCCGCTCGATTACCGAGGCCGGCTTTGTCTTCCCCGTTCGATTACCAACCCTCGATTTAAGTTTGGCCTGGCTTAAGCCCGCGACTTTGTCCGCGATCGAAACAGAACAGTGGGAAAGGTGAAATTTAACGTGTCGCACTTAATACTTACTACTTGAACCATATCATAGCAAATGTGATCTACCTATTTCACGTTATGTTCCACTTTAAAATAGACCATTTCATAGGGTTAACTGTATTACGGCTATGAGCTGTATTAATGAATTGGAGAACACAAGAAACTATGGCTTACGAGTAGGTTTTTAATCCAATTTAACAAAAAAAAAAATAGTTTCACTACGAGCAACTCGGCCATTCAGGTTTATGCTCGGTAACCAGATAAAACTAATAGTATTTAACTCATTGTTTACGCAATCTTGGGGTCGCTGAACCCTAGTTTCTATGTATCAATAGAAATAAGTAGAAATTAGAACAAAGTACGAGCAGTTTGGAGTCAATGTAAACTTTATATAAAGTATCTATATTCTTACTTGTGTTTATATAAATATATAATTATAATGTATATTTAAAACCCTAATGATAAAAGAAAATGGTTATATTCGTCTTCGATTACATGGCATGTTTTAAATATTTTCATCAGACTATTATTCCGTTTAAAGGTGTCCAAGTATGAAAATTCAAATTATTTAATTTGCGAACGTTCCATCCTAGGCTTATTTTAAACCCCACTTGACAAATTGAATAATCTATTACAATGTGTAAGACAATTGCGCCGATTTTGTCACAAAACGGCTACGTTAAATATATACCAAAAACTAATACAACTAATGTCACTGATTATATGAATAAATAAATGGTCAATTAATTTACTAGCGACGAGTCTGTCCCGTGAACATGAACGCTGGTAAAGGTTCGAAACGTCGCGAATAAAAAATCAAAACTAAAACTCCATAAAATCTGTAAACTAATTTCATTTAATATCATGGATCATTGTTTATCTATAACCCGGTTAATACGAAGTAAGATGTTGAAAATGTCCATGGGCGACGGTAATCGCTTACTCCTTTTTCCATAAAAAAAAGAAAATGAAGTGACCTAAGTACCTCCCAAAGGTCCAAGGTCGAGGTTTCGGTGAAGACGTTGTCAAAATCCATCTTCATTGTTTGCTTGCACGAGCCCTTCTTTATATCTGTTATTATAGACGTACCGATAATAATACACGACATAATATTTTGATTTGCACTCCTATTTATCGGCGAAGCGAAATAATCGAGCTTTCACCATACTCATGAAACAAGATTATATTATCATTATATTTCCGAGTCCATTAGCTTCATTATGTAAAAACAAACTTCTTTTTAATATAAAAGTAGACCGCTTTTGTCGAGACCTTCGTACACGCGACTTTTTGCAACAACGCGATTCGACGGGCGTCGATAGCGGCGCTTTTTCCGTGTTCCAACGTAGCCCGTCATGGAGACAGCGTTCAATGACAGCACATCTGACGTGTAATTGATGTAAACGTAACGTGTTACAAGATAAGCCGCCCCTAATTACTCAAAACGAACTTTATCTCTCAACGATCGGAATACGGTGCCAATGTCTCACGATCAACGTGAACCGGTGGCGCAATCTATGAGCGGTAGCGATGAGCTCGACTAAACGCGATTGCTACGCTGATTGAACCTCATTTTGTAAGAGTTTATTAATGCTCACTTTTAACTATAATTAGTTCCCCGTAAACGCAAGATATTATTAGCTGGTGTTACGTTAGAACAGCGTTATTGTAAACTGATCGCAGTTAAACATGCTTACTCAAGGTCCCTGGTTGTTAAATGCTGTATCGTATCTTGATAACGAACATTGCAATATCAATTATTTTGTGAAAATTATAGAATAAAATTATGTTTCGTATTTGAAAAAACTGATACAAGTTTTTTTGTAGCTTTGAAAATAAACTCAAATGATACGTGAAAGATAGTTGTTAGTTTGTAATTTTTACAATATTCTGGTAGAATTCCCCATTATCTGACATGCAATATCCACAAAATTGAACACACTAAATCATTCAAATTGAAAAATTTCATGTTTGTAAATTTTTTGGCCAATAAGTTTCTGTTTTATGTTGTGGAGTCAATCGACTCAGTTATAAGCATCACAAAACCATCTCAGTCCATCTCGTACATTAGCTCAGTTCGGACGCTAGCTTTTAATTCAATATACTAAAGCAACCCAGTCCAAATCTCGGTGAAAGCACTAATATAGTTAATTGTAGTTTTAAGTGCCTGCTTATCACGTGCACTTTATTGTACTCCCAAATTAAAATCTGACGAGATTTTTCTCGAATTTGTCGAGAGCCCGCGTCCGCTTAACAATTGGGCAGCCGCTAGCTTCAAATCAGAGACAGGAATACGATAGATATATGCACGCGGAATAAAGCTCTTTTGCAATACGTTTTAATATTACATACAACAGTGACACTTTAAAATCAACATTTCTGATACTTTTTTTTCTTTACTATACACACTTAAAACAAAAAAAATTGAACAATTTAGCTATAGTAGTTACTATGGTGGTATAAAGGTGAGCTTAACCTAAAAAGAGGTTTGTACAACTGTATTATAAACATAAAATTTATTTGCAAATTAAAAAATTAAATTGCTGTTGCTATTATTGAACAGATTTTAGAATGCCGGTAATGTTTCGGTCTGGTCGATTTGAATTCGTTACTGGCATAATGTTTTATGTTTAACGTACTATTCAAAACATATTAATATTTTTAGTAAAGGTAAGTCAAACAAGCCTAATATAGACCGAAATAACTTTGCATCTCTCTATTTTGTAACGTACTCGTAACGTAGGAGTTATGTCACTGGCTCGGTATTTCGAAGATTGTGCATAACAAGGCAAAAAGTAAAAGTTTCGCTTTACATTTCGAACATGGCGTCTATCCACAGAATTAATGCCGTAATGAATCATGTACTAAACTTTGAAGTAAGGGCGTGGCCCAATTATAAGCTGGAGTTCCAACACTGTGGTATTAGATGCCACACGCCCCATACTTCACCGCGGGTTCTTATGCCGCCAATTAAAAAAGTCATCAACGCACAAATTTCTCGGTACACCTGACTCGACGGCTCAATATAGCAGGTTAAAGTAGATTCACACGTGAACCTAGAGGTGAGAGCGAACCACCGTCGGCAAGGCCGGGAAGAACCCGCAACAGAAAACGAAACTTAACTGCGTGCAGTAAAGTCGGTATTCCCACAACAGCCCTGTAATAGCACAATTAAGAAAGTCTCCGATAAGCTTTCGATGTGCATGGGAAAAAGGATTTTAGCACTCAAGGATTAAAGATGGCATTACAACGACGCGCGTTTATAGACCGGTTGGATCGGTCACGAACTTTTACCTATAAATTTGTGTCGGCTAGCTAGCTTGAGACGCTGTCTAGGAGCTTGTAATCGAGTTGGTAACAATGCAAATATCCAACGGATTTACTTTCATACAATTATTCACAGAACCTTCCCCGAATAGTTATAATACGAGCCATAAATGACTACGGACCACACTGTGAGGTTTTGTTGTCTAATGTACTCTTATTCACTGTTATTCACGGATCTCTTGAACTTCGCAAATTAATGGTAGTTAATTTATGTACCTGTAAGCCTGTGATATATTGTATTCGCCATGAAACCGTTCTAGTCTTGTACGGTGACCAATCGTTGGAAAATATTGAAGTACTAATAAAACTGATAGACGAGAAGTATAAATAAACTTTCTCTATACAAAACAAAGTCAACAGTATTACTTAGCACGCGATTCGATTATAAGTCCTTAGCATTTCATTACATTTTAAACTCGCGACTTATACAAATCGACATTGTCAGTACTCTTATGAGTTATAAAAACAAATCAATTTTTCATCTATACGTACATGTTCGAACAAATAATATAAAAAAATTACTTGTCTTTTACGTTTTTAATAGTGTAATTAATATCACCCAAAATGACTAAATATTGAAGCCACATCATCGATTTTTCGCCAGTTTTGCGTTAGGAGTTGTATAAACGGCTCTTAGATAGATTTATAGTTTTATATCACTTATAGATGTGGTGTGAAAACGCACTTAGGTCTGAAAGCTTATTTTTTATGCACCCCATGCTTTTGGCGGGAATTCGCGAGTGTCGCCTCCCGTTTTACTTAGTGTAGGTTATTTATCGCGTCACGGTGGATGGGGCTGAGAGATTGGGCGAAAAAACCTAATAGATTGTCGCATTTAAACTTACTGTTCGTAAGCTGCCTATTTACACGAACCTGACGCGAACACGATATAAAACACGGTTCTTTAGCTACACCTCTCTAATAGATTGTTGTTGCAATGTATTAATTGACTTATTGATAATGTTGACAACATTTTAAATTATTTAAATTATAATGCATTTGAAGTACTCATTACCTATTTCATTTCCCTCCAAAACTGAGCCACATACAATAAACTAGTAAAAGCAAATAAGTTAATCCGTGCTTTAAACGTCTGTGACAATTCCTTTAGCAATATTTTCTTTAGCAGAATTCGTAAACGTCATCGCGGTGACAATAAAAAAAAGTCTAAATTTACGACGCACACACACTGTGGCAACACTTCACGTTTTGATTTACGTGCGGACATTCCAATAAAGATTTACACGCGACCGTTTGGCGTTGTCTAAATAAATAAACATCGGATTAAATTGTAGCATTAATATTTATCTCATTGTGCCGCGTATCCGTTATAAATCATTAAACGTGAGAATTAACATAAAAATCCCGTCCAA